>CAIGQV010018344.1:7721517-7737942 GCA_903798115.1 Danio jaintianensis | reverse complement strand
GACCCCTCACACCCAGCACACTGCCTCTTTGAACTTTTACCCTCTGGTCGACGCTACAGAGCACTGTGCACCAGAACAGCCCGACACAGAAACAGTTTCTTCCCTCAGACAATCCATCTCATGAACACTTGAATGACAGTAATTATGGAACAAACATCACTACTTTCTATACACTTTTTATACACAAACACTTATTTAACAACATATTTTACATGCTAATTTGCACATAACAGCTGCCATTTAACGTTGTATATAGTAATATTCCTGTACATACACTTGTCAATTTGTATATTTGCATTCACTATTACTTTTATTTTTTAAATATATTTATTATCTGTTTTTTGTCCTGTCTCTGTAATTCTGTTGCACTGTAGAAGCTCTGTCACGAAAACAAATTCCTCGTATGTGTGAACATACCTGGCAATAAAGCTCTTTCTGATTCTGATTCTGATACTTTCCTTTCATGTATACATTTTCTGAGTAAAATTATTTACTACAATATAACTCCTTTAAATTTCATTCATTTACATTTGTATTTATTTACGATTCACTGTGGCATTTACTGTAAGTTGGAGCTAGTTTAAAAAAAAATAATTTGCAAAGGCATCAGCAATACCTGGCTGTCAGCTTGTTTCAGCCTTAGTTGTGCTTTCTACGTGTGCTTTCTTCCTAGAGTTGCTACGTGGCTTGCAGATTTAATGTATGGCTGCGTGTTACAGAGACTTTTCTGCTGCAAATTTAGCATATTTACTCATCTAAATGGCCATTTTGTTATTCGGTTGTAAGCTGAAATATTGCCATTGCCAGAGAGGTGACATAACTTTCAGTTTTTGTATGAGAATTAACAAAATGGCTGTGGTGATAGTAAGAAGCTGGGGTCAAAACTTATCAAGCAATTTATTGCGTTAAAGAAATATTAGGTCGTTAATAGGAGTGTAATGGTATATGTATTTGTCCCAAACAGTTCATGCACTCTCACAGTAAATCCAGTCAGTCCAGATGTGCCAGTCACTGGAGTTAGGCAGAAAAGACCACAGCAAAGCACCGCGATGCAGACGCGGACCATTCAGTATCGATTCAGTAATATATCCTAACCAGTTATTACTTACTGACGTCATTTATCTCATATACACTATATTGGGGTAGCTTATTATGGCAAAGGGAGGCGAGCGCGAGTAATTAAAATGCTACAACTACTTAAAAAACACAGAAACTGTGCACAATTCACTGTGAATCGAACCGTGAGACCAGAAGAAGAAAAGACCAGACGCATATGGGATTGTCATCAGGGATCTACACACGTGTAGATTAATCGGGCCTCTGAGGAACTCTCTAGGGTTCGCCAGATGGGGAACTCACTAAGCAGAGCAAAATAAATGCTAGTATCTCCAGGTTATGGAGAGTGATGCGACAAGTGTTTTGACACCGAGCTTTAGTTTCCTCCAGATTGACTGGTGTTACTCAGTAACAGGGAGAAAACCGGCTCCACTTGAAGAATATAAAATCTCATGAATGTATTAGGTGTCACCCAGCCTGCAGCTCTACGGATGTCTGGTAGAGACATGTCCGGGGGACACAGCTCGCCCTGGCACTGATAAGCGAGGGTGATAGCATCAACTATCCAGTGGGCCAACTTTTGTTTTGGTACGGCACTTCCCTTCTGCCGACCACCATAACAGACAAAGAGCTGCTCAGAAGATCTTATGTTCTGAGTGCGGTCCACATAACAGCATAGAGTGCATTAAGAGACAGCTGGATCTGCCTCCTCCATGGGTAGCGCTTGTAGGTTGTAGGTACCTTATCTCTAAAGGGGGTGTTAGGAACCCTAGGAACTGGGTTGGGGTCTCAGGATAATGTGAGAGTAGGTCGGCCTCATGATTGTTGCCAGCGCGACCAGCAGCACGGTCAGAAGCTGAGCAGAGAAAGCAGGTCCTTCTTCAGGGGAATATGCCAGGGAGGGGCCGTCGCAAGGAGTGTGAGTTCGGGAACCCAGGTTCGGTTGGGCCACAGAGGCGCAACTAACAAAATCTGCTCCTCTTCCTCCCTGACCTTGCACAGAGTCTGTGCGGGTAGGCTAACTGGGGGAAACACATATTTGCGCATGCCTGGGGGCCAGCTGTGAGCCAGTGCATACATGCTGAGGGGGGCTTAGGTCAGGAAATAAAACAACCGGCAATGGGTGTTTTTGTGAGAAGCAAACAGGTCAACCTGGGCTTCCCCATCAACTGGACGACACTGGGGTGGAGTCTCCATAAACTGCAGTGAGAGTGCATTGGCTGCACGGTTGAGCTCACCCCAGATGTGAACAGTAAGACTCCAGAGGAGCAGAAGGCGAGCGAGCCGAGTCATGCGCCAAGAATGTATACTTCCCATATGGTAGTTATACGCTACCGTCATCATGCTGTTTGTCCTTAATAGCATTTGTTGTTGCTCCAACATTGGCCAGACCTGGCGAAGAGTGAGAAACACTGTCAGCAGTTTCAGGCAACTGATATGCCAATGCAACTGGGATGTGGTCCACAAACCCGCAGCTACATGCTTGTTGCACACACCCCCTAGCCCGTACTGGAAGCATCTGTCGTGACTTGTTCTAAGGACACTCTGGCCCATAGAAAGGCAAGGTCCATCCAAGGACTGAGGTTGCAGCAACACAGCAGAGTGATGGTCACCCGGTGCACTCCTGCGTGCCATGCCCATCTGGGGACCCGATCGTGAAGCCAGTGCTGAAGTGGTCTCATATGAAGCAATCCGAGCAGCGTGATAGCAGCTGCGGATGCCATATGACCCAGGAGCCTCTGAAATAGTTTCAGTGGGACCACTTATTTTATTGTCAAACTGTTTCAAAAAGATTGAGTCCAGCTCCGTCCCGAGATAACAGATGCTCTGCATGGGGGAGAGCTTGCTCTTCTCGCGGTTGACCCGAAGCCCCAACTGGTCAAGGTGCTGAAGCACCCTGTCCCTCTGCATAATCAATTGATCGCACAACTGAGCTAGAATAAGCCAGTTGTCAAGATAATTAAGCATGCGGATACCCTCCAGCTGAAGGGGTATGAGAGCACTTTAGTTACAAGCTTAGTGAAAATCTGTGGAGACAGAGAGAGCCCAAAGGGGAGGACTTTGTACTGCCATACTCGTCCCTTGAACGCAAACCGGAGATGAGGGTGGTGGCGTGAAAGGATGGAGACGTGTCCTTCAGGTCTATTGCTGCAAACCAGTCATGAGGATGGACGCACTGGATGATGCGCTACTGCATAAGCATCCTGAACAGCATCTTGGCAAGATAACGATTCAGGACATGCAGATCTAGGATTGGTCGTAACCCACCACTCTTTTTGGGCACAATGAAGTACGGGCTGTAGAGCCAGCTCTTCATCTCAGCTGGAGGGACCAGCTCTATTGCATCCTTCGCCAGGAGAACAGCGATCTTCATTGACCTTCATGGAGTACACGCCCATAAACTTGAGAAACTGTTTGACAAACTGAATTGCGTAGCCCACTGCGACAGGCTGGGCAGCGCTAACCAGGCTGGCAGGGCTTGCATGAGTGGCATCAATTGTTGACACGCCAGCGGAGGGGAAGCTCGGGATGGGTGTGCTCACCTCGGGAAGCGGCGCATCCCAAGGAAGAGCTGAACATAAGAGAGTGTCCTTTCTTCCTTGATCCTGCCTCCACCAGGGCAAGAGCAGGTCCCCTCTTCTCCGGGTTGCTTAATGGTCCGTTTATCTGACTTAGCAGCGCCCTGGGCTGGGGGAGCTTGGTGCTGCCGCTTAGCAGGTGGAACGGGCTACGGAGGCGGAACAGGTCTTGAAGCCACAGGTGGACACTATCGGTGAGGAGCTGTCAAAGTGGATGGGCCCAGGGAAGGAGCAGTTTTAAGAGCCCACCGGAAGATGACACTCACACTCGACTGCTCTCTCACCGAAGAAAGCGATCTTTGTTAAAGAGCCCCTATTATGCGTTTTTGAAAATGAGCTTCCATGCAGTGTGTAGCACAGCTCTAGGTGAATGAAAACATTCAGCTGAGGTTTAAATCTGAAAGTGCACAGTGTTTAAAACTACTGATTCTTTAGCAAAATTGTTGACTCTGAGTCTAATGAATGAATCGAGTTGGGTTCGGATCTTTTGTTTGAACGCGTCTATGTCGATATGGTACATCACCAAATATGTATTTCCATATCCGGTAAAATGTGAACGAGCATTTGACTTCAGACACTAGCGGAGCGATGAGGATCACGGGACTGATCATGGCGCGAAGATGACGATCACTGACTGATGGAGATTCAGCTGCGGGGAATAAAGGGTTAAAGTTAATTTTCACAATGACACCACAGTATAGACACCAAAGTATAGCCAACTGTGTGCTGTGTTTGTTCCTGTCATATTTCAGATTTTTGATACAATAACCTAAGCTGCATCGCGGGATTCGTTGGTCATTTGCTATTAAAGGAAGGAGCAGCAGAGACTATTATGTATGGGATTTTGTCAGGCTTTGACAGGGACTTTTTCTGTAACTGCTCCAGTTCATATGGACCAGTTTCTTCTTCCTCTGGATCATAACATGTAAGTGTAATTAAAATTGTTGCCTCGTTTTGTGTAGTTTGCAAAATGTGTGTTTAATTGTGTGTGGAGAGGTGAGCATGATCGAACACCCAATGAGGGGGGAGAGCATGCTCAGAGCCCGGCGGTTAGTCAGCGGGCCAATCAGAAATAATAAATAACACCTGTTTATTTTAGTGATTGGACCGGAGAGACACCCTTCTTAAGGAGAAGAGAAGGAGCAGCCGGGAGAGAAGAGAGAGCACACACACCCACGCAGCTACACGTTTGGTGTATATTACCTGTAAATAAAAATATTGACTTACCTGAATCGCCGACCCTGTCTTCTTCTTCCCACAATTACAATGAACGTTACTACATTGTGTTTTAGAAGTTATAATCGCCCTGCGCGGCTTGTAATCACTTATCTATTGTAGATCAGTGCTTGTACTGTATCTCTCAGGTTAAATCTATTCACTAGAAGTTAAAGCTATTCAACACACCGAAAACACACCGCGTGCCTCTTCCTTTAGCGATTTAAATGCGTTTCTGAACTTGTGATCCTCTGCTGTTTGACGTTGCTATGGCCACCATCAGCTCTTTCTTACACGCGCGCAGCGCAGTCAGTTTTCAAAATAGTTGAACTTATTATTAACTTAATACTGAATGTGTGTCATTGTTATTACTTGGAGTTAGGGTTAAGAGTAGAGTAATATGCTGGTGTTTAACTGCATTGCTTTATTGCATTCCTGCATTGGGCTCTCACATACTCTCTGGCTGCTACTTCGTAACTGTGGTGGGTATTTCTATGTCTCGCGCTGAACCCAGTCGACCAATCACAACAGACTGGGTCATCGGACCAATCAGCGCAGATTAGCTTCGTGCTAAGGAGGGGTTTGGGAACAAATGAATCGCTGAACGAATCATATGGGAGTTGTTGGGATAATTAGGTAAAAATAAATGCATATTATAAGACAATGAAAGTGTTTATTGACCTTGAATGCATATCAGCCTGTTGTTGGAGACCCCCAAAACCAAAATATGACCATTTATAATGCAAAATAGGGGCTCTTTAAAGTTGAGCAAATCGGCCAGGTTCAGCCAAATGATAAAATAGCAAGCCTTGTCAACGTCATGCATATCAGCCAGGTGGTTTTGCTGGGCCACTAGTGTGGCCATCATCCTCCCCAGGGCACGAGCGGCTGATTATCAGATTCTCAGATTATCTGCACACTTGGACAGGGGTTTTGGCTGACCCCCAGAAGGGTGCTTAGAGGGTCAGGCCCTCTTGTTAGCCCCCATGTAGCACCCATCTAAACGATCCTGCGGCTGGGCCGGGGGTGAAGTCACCTTCAGCCCTATGGCTGAAGCAGCCCGGGAAAGCATGGCTATCATGTCTGATTCCAGGTCTGAGACCTCACTTACCACCGCAAAGGATGGATGCGGATCCGAACTGTCATCAAAACATGCCAGCCCACCCTCCGATGCCATGGTGGACATCTGGTCGGAGTGCAGCCGCGAGCTGAGTTGCACAAAAGACATGCCCTCGCAGTGAGGGCCCACAAGGATAGCATAACACGAGCACCACATCTACATGCTGGACCACCAAACATGTGACGCAATACTCGTGCCCATCATCTGGGCAGAGGATACCACCGCACCCAGAAACGCACGGTCAGAATGACATCTTTAATAAGACGCACTACTCAACCATGTTGAGTAACGAAAAGCCTAAAGCGTTCTCAGCATACGCTAGGTTTTATACTCTGATAATGATTAATCACCAGCACCTGCGGAGCTTCGCTCTGCCAACTCATAGGTATTCATCGGCCTGTTCTATTACTCTTCAGAGTTATTGGTCATCTAGCGAACTCCCAAAAGTGTCTAAGACACACGTTGAAGTTCCTTCTGATGGGGAACCTTCTTTATATGTGAAAACGCAAGATGCAGTGCTCAGAAATGGTTCTACCATTTTGCCATTGTCATGCCAACTTGCTACTGTGAACAGAAGCGCATAACACTTGTCCCACCTTTGAGTTCTTCTGGTTGGTCTACTGCTCTGGAACTGACATTAATGAGCACCACTGCGTGTAAAAGTTCAATCTTGACACGCATCTAAAAAACACAATGCTCAGGTCTGTCAACTGCATTTCCATAGAAAATCTATGGAAATGTAAGATTCTATCTAGCTTTGTGTGACCGCAAGTCAGTCTGACATACTTTTTCACACAGGGCTATGTACAGTAGTTTTGTATTTTGTTTTCCCTTAATAATAAAAAACTTAATTGACGGCATGACGTGTTTAACTGCATGATGTGCTTACTTGTGTTATTTTTTACTAATATTTAAATTAGATTATTTGAAAAATTAACGTGTGACAAACATGCAATCAATCAATCAATCAATCAGTATGGTGCAAACACCAACTTTTGCCAGACCAGAGATTTTAGTGTTAATGTCAGCATGCCTTCCAGTACTTCCCTAGGAGGCTAACTGGAAATGGCAATCAGAGGCTGTTGACCATATGGCTTGTGTAATTAATGGCACAGATTATATTTTGGCTGGCAACCAAGGTTGTTCCTGTCACTTACGTAATGGCCCAATCTAGAGCAAACATGAACTGCCGCCAGCATTCCAGCAGTTGATATTTCTTTCTTAACTTAATTGCACTCTAAATGGTCAGTCTTTTCCCCCATATTACTACATCCCAAACTGGTTGCTTTAACATATGAACATATGCATATTGTGTGTGTGACTATGCATATGTGTGTACATGATATGATATGGATTGATGAGGCACTATTGTGTCTTCAGACTCAAGATTTAAGATTTATCTCCCAATTATTGCAGATGAGAGAAACCTATGGTTGCCAGGCTCTCAAGAGACCTCAGACGTGTCAGATGGTTGGACAGATTGATATCAGATGGCAGCCCTAAGAGAGAGAGGGAGAGAGAGAAAACGCTGTTGCAGGCCCTCCTGTACACTTCACTCAATTACAGTCATTTGCAGAAAAAAAAACATACGAGTGCATGAGGAACTCTGAGGCTCATTCCACGACCTTCAACAACTTACAAGACAAGTCATGAGAAGACAGACAAGAAAATCCCAGAAAATAAAAAAATGCAATTGGCAAATGTCATTTGATTCATAATTAAGTACTAAAACACTTGTATAAAGCTATCTCTTAATGGTAAGCAAGCAGCACCTTCTATTTCGAAATACTCTTATAGGTATGTATGGTCAGCTTGACTTTCTTCTAATATCTTAAGGAAAGGATATTAGAGCCAAGACATCTAACAGAAATTAATTGTTTTATTCCTGACTGATACTCAAAGGAGACTTGCATTTATACTTTTTGTTCAGGATGAGTTTTAAGATTTCAGTACAATTAAATAAACATTTTTTTTTTAAATGTATAAGACAAAATAATAAAAATAAAGGTAAACACCCAATCAACATAAGGTACAGGAAACAAAATAGTAACTAATAAGGAATCAGGTTCTTTACCAACTTAACCTCTAATCAAAACCCAAATAAGAATGTAACAGTACAGGGGGGTATTCCAGAAAACAGGTTATGTGACATACCCAGGTAATTGGATAGTAGAAGTGGATTACCTCAGCTTTTGGTTCCAGAAACGGAGGCAACTTTTGGGGTATGTAAATAACCTTAGCAACTTAAAGATATCTCTGAAGATAACCTGCTTCGGAGCATTACTGAGGTTACTGAACATTGCGTTCTCTTTTTATGACGATCCTGTGGATGTGGAAGCACAAGTATATGAATTTTTTTCACTGTGAGAGGGTTATAAGTGCACGTGGGTTTTTTTGTCATATCGAAATTAATATTTGAATGATCATTGCCGTTTTTCAAAAGAATTGTTAATTTATTATTTAGAAATCAAATGTGACAAACTGCGGGTCTGCATTTACCACAGAAAACGTTTTTGCATCAGGGCATTTTATGTACAGTGTGGCATAACAGTGTGTGGAGCCATCCATACAGTATGCCTGGCACTAGCCGCGTTTCCACTGTCGCGCCCAAAGCGAGCATGCCAGGGTCAGTTGCGTTTCCACAGTCACTTTCGAGGCCGAATCGGGCCAAAGCTGGGCTTCCTCGGGGCCACCGCCGAATACCTTGGGCCAAAACAGGCCAGCTGAGGCTTCAGGGCAGTGTGAAAGCAAAGGCAGAATTTGCAGAAGTCTGGTAAAGATGGTGTGCTGCCATTACACTAGTTTTCCGATAGCGTACAAGTACATGTGCCAAAAAATTTAAAATAAAATAAATACATAGATAAATAAATAAGGGAAAGTAAAAAAAAACATAGCTTCTGGTCAGTTTAAGATATTGCATAAAACACTTTATAGGGGTCTCTTTTTTTCTTAAGATTGCCCTTATGTTTCCCTTTTCATTTTAAGGGTGTTGCATTAAATAATAATTAAAGTAGTTTTAATTTAACAAGTGATAGCCTATTTCTTTGCTGCGTCCTCCTTGTTTCAGTAACGCATAATAATCTTTACACCACATTAAAGACACAGCAGCCAGTAACTTTCAGTTGGCGAGTTTTTGTCATGTTTAAAAGGTGTCTTTGTAAAAATGTCCTAAAATGCTTTGAAAAAATGTCCTAAAATGCCCTATGTCCTCAAAAAAATGCTTTATTAGAAGGATATTTAATATTTTAAATCGTAATTTTCAAAGCAAATTTTGTTTTGTGGAGAATCAGTGGAGATATGCTGTTCTGAAATATTTAACACTACTTTTATAAAATCTATGATAATTATTATTTTTTTTAAACTGATGTGGATTTTGGATAACTGCTGTGACGCGAGCGCAATGATATAGGCTAGCCTATATTTTATTACACTTATGTCCTGAAACGTTTTCTTTTACTTAAGATAACAGAATAATATGCAACATCCTTAAATTATTATCTTAAATAAAGGGGAATTAACCTATTAAGTGTCTTATAGCCTAGGGAAAAAATATGCTTTAGGTCTCTCCGGAGCACTTGAGCTGAATGTTTGACGGCGTCTACCGAAACAAAGATGTTATAAAATAAATTTTATACCGAGTTATTACCAGAGAAATTCTGTGGTTTTATATTATTGGTTGTGCACTGGGTCATCGTCCCTCCATTAGACCAATCGATGCACTATGCCAACAGTCGTCGGTGAGTAAACGAAGATAATGAATGAAAATACATGGGCCTATGCATATAGACATATAATTTAACTCTGTACAGTAACATGTAATTTGTCTGCTTCGGTTTTCTGATGGTGTGCTTTATCTGCCTGATTCTGATTTGATTTTCTTCTTCCCTGAACTCAGCGGGTTGTGTGACGTTTGATTCGGAGGGCGTTCTGGGGGCAGGGTTTGCATGCTGCGCTGCGAGCTATTGGCCCGACAGTGGAAACGCGACATGATTTCAGCCTTACTGCCCTTGTGGAAAAAAAGTATACTTTATTGTGTTTTTAATATATTTCCTTTTCCAACAGTAAATTGCAAATATACTAACAAAAAAGTGTACTTATTTTAAATATATAAAAAGTGTATTACCACCATGCTTTTTCCTATTTTTGCAATATTACTTTTAACACACTTTAAAATAATTGTAATTTAGTGTATTTTCTATAAAATATATTTGACAAAATTATACTTGAATTTAAAAATTTGTTTATTATTTAAAAGTGTATTTATTTTTACTTTATAGAAATATATTTTTATATTATTTTTACTGCATGCTAAAAATGACCATTGTAACAATGCATTGAAAGTATACTTTTAAAGTATATTATTAAATAACCTGAAGTTGTAATATACCTGAAGTTACAATTTAGAATTATTTTTAAGTGTACTTCTTCATGCTTCCAACTGCTTTAGGAAAGTAATAAAACATTTGATAAATGCACTGAAAGCCCATTAAAACATTTTTAAATAAAGTGTATGCTCTGAACAAAAGGCTACTCTTGTAATTGTGATTTAAGTATTTTAATAAATATATACAATGTCAAAGAGAGGTCCAATGTATAAACATTAATCCGTGAATACTTTTATAGTAACAGCACATCATACGAACACAAGGAAATGTGTTCTACTGAACAGGAAGGTTAGCCACTGGATTGTGAACAGCCAAATAAACTATATTGCATGGCCCAAACATGAAACAGCTTTAACACATTTGATCATAATCAGCATTCAAAACTTGCACACACCATTATTAATTTTAGGAAGAAAAATAATACTCCACAGAGTCAGTTTTAGTCTCTTTCAATGTTGTTTTATATATGTGAGAATAATTAGGATTTATAGTGCATATATTTGTGAGAATGTTTAGAATTTTTGAAAAGGAAAATTTTTTATTTATTTACCTTTTTTGTTGAAGTTTTCTGTGTTTTGAGGATCTTGGCGTGTCTGGATAAGTCCCATGAGAATTCAAAAATGTCTTATACTGCCGTTTTGATGCCATGATGATGAAAGATTACAAATTTCTTTAAATATATAAATTACATTGTAAAATGCATTCTGAGGGAGCCCATATGTGAAATACAGGAACATGTCTCCAAAGTAATGCAAATTGTCAGTTGTGTCTATTGTCTAACAAATGGCTAGTTAACACTTTTGAGCTGGTCAAGTGGCAGGACAGGTTCTAACTGACTATCACTGTCTGTAAAAATGTATATATTGAGTGCGTAGCTGCACTAGTAAAGAGATATTTCGATGAACGCCACAGCTATGCAGAGTTCTTATTAAAGGATTCTGTTTTCACTCAAGACGGAATCGTTCCAGTTCCAGCAATTCTCAACACATATTCACATATTCTCAACAATTTGGTGACTGCAACCCTGATGGAAGTTTGAATTTACCTGAATTCTGATTGAAACATCAAGCTCAAGAAAGATCAGACTTCTCTCCAAACTGAATCTTTTAGTTCAACCACGATTTGGTGACTTTTCACTCTATAAAAAGAACCGTACAAACCAGTACATTTAGTTACCCTCTGCGCCGTCAGAGAAGAGTTAACAAACAGCTGTGGGTTTGGTTAGCTAAGTTATCCTCTAAATTTTACTTTAGAGATGAATAAGTAAGCCTCTGTTCAGGCAGGGAAGTTAGCCTTTTGTGCTAAAATAAGTAATCCTCTGTTTAGGCAGGGAAGTTAGCATTTTGTGCTAAAATCTGTAATCCTCTGTTTTCAGGCAGGGAAGTTTAGCATTTTTTGTGCTAAAGTCTGTTATCCTCTGTGAAGCAGGGAAGATTAACCTTACGTGTTAATATTTGTTATCCTTTTGTTTTGTTTAGCCTGGAGTGATAGTAGTTTGTGTTTGTCCTCTCCATTGCCAGGGAAGGTTAACTGTGTTAACATACAGTCTGTTGATCAGAGAAGTTTCTTTAGTGTTTTGTTTGTGTGGTAACCCAGAAACTTACAAGATGTTTAAGAAGAATGCTAGACTGATCCCCACAAATGAAAAAGGATGTCTTTCAACTCCTTTGTGGTCAGATAAGGAATTTAAATCATTGTTAGGAGTACAGATGGACCTAATAGTCACTGAGAAAGTTAGACAAGGGCTAACTCAGAAATATGAGATCCATCCAGACAAAATTTGGTCTGTAGATGAATGTAAAAAAGTACTAGGTGCCAGTCTCCGTAAAAACAATGTAAAAGGCATTATCTGCTGTCACCGAGAATTTGCATTAGCGGTCGCCACACAACAAGCTAAGCGCAACTCAGAGCTAGAGGAGCAGAACAAACAGCTCTGTGCTATTTTTCATGTCAGAAAAATAATGATGTGCCAGCAGCAACTACAGCAGCAACACATACCCCAGCTCCACCAGGGCCATTTCGTCACCTGCAGGTCGATTACACCTCCCTGTAAAGGAAAAACTGATGTTTTGATAGTAATAGATAAGTTCGCGAGATGGGTTGAAGCTTATCCAACAGGACGTGCTATAGCTGCACATACTGCTAAATGTCTAATAACTGATTTTATTCCCAGATGGGGATTACCAGATTCCATTGACTCACATCAGGGTACACACTTCACAGGACAGGTAGTCAAGGACGTGTCTAAAATGTTAAAGATTAAGTGGAATCTTCACTGCCCCTACAGGCCACAAGCATCAGGACAGGTTGAACGAGCTAATAGGACAATTAAAACCAGGCTAAGCAAAATGCATCAGGAAGGTGTTTCATGGGTTGAAGCACTTCCAGCGGTACTGTGTAGTATGAGAGCATCACCTAACAGATCAGTAGGACTGAGCCCTCATGAGATTATTACTGGACGCCCAATGCAGATGCCAGGTGTAATTGATCTTAGAAATGCTGATGTACACATTGTCTCAGATGCCCTGATAGCTTACTGTGAAAACCTCACCAAGTCTGTACAGAATGCCAGAGAGAGAGTTGAGTCGTGTTGGCAGAGTCCACCGGAAGGTGGACACACAATCATCCCAGGTCAGTGGGTCATGATAAAGTCATTCAGAAACAAACCATTAGAGCCTAAATGGCATGGACCACATCAAGTGATGTTGATTACAGCAGCTGCAGTGTTGTGTCAGGGAAGAAAAACTTGGACACATGTCTCACATTGTAAGGTTGTTCCACCACCTACAGGGATAGGATAGGACACACAGAACAGTGGGGTTTAATGGATCTAACCAAGAACTTGAACAAAATTCAACAAGACATACTTGATCTTTCAGTAAAATTGCACCAGATGACTGAAGATAATTCTTCATGGTTTGGAAACCTGTTAGGTAAACCCTGGCTGTGGATCAAGGAAATAGCAATTCTTCTATTGGTTTTCCTACTGTTGTACTATCTATGCATCCACAGTATCAAATGTTTTACTTAATATTTGACTTATGCCCATGACAAGGAAATGACTGTTCCAAACAGAACAGAATATTACCTATAAGAAATCCATAGACTATATGTTTGTTCCTGTGTCAGTATGCCGTTTGTAAATATAGACAGTAAAAAGACACAGAGCAAGAACTACGAGCCTGTAACCATAATACGTTACAAGAATGAACTTTTTTTAGTGTCTAAATTTGTATTTTGTGAGAGTTATTAGAACTCTCAAAGGGGAACTGAAAGATTACAAATTTCTTTAAATATATAAATTACATTGTAAAATGCATTCTGAGGGAGCCCATATGTGAAATACAGGAACATGTCTCCAAAGTAATGCAAATTGTCAGTCGTGTCTATTGTCTAACAAATGGCTAGTTAACACTTTTAAGCTGGTCAAGTGGCAGGATGGGTTCTGACTCCAGTACTTAATTTGCACGCTTTGTTTTCATGTTAAAATGTAACATGAATGGGTACTTATATGCTGATGAGATCGGGGCTGGAGATGCAATTTACCCTGCTGACAACAACACTTCAGTTGCATGCTTTGTTGAGGTTTGTCCCCACCTATATGTATCATTGTCTGTAAAAATGTATATATTGAGTGCGTAGCTGCACTAGTAAAGAGATCTTTCGATGAACGCCACAGCTATGCAGAGTTCTTATTAAAGGATTCTGTTTTGAAGATACCCGAAAGCCTCCCTGGTTTTGTCTCGTCTTATAAATTCACAACAATGATTTCAAAGTACTATTCTCTACTAGATTCCACCGCTTTATTTTGAGAAAATTGGCGCTGAGGTATGTGACCAATCAAGTGTCTTAGTGTTTCGTTTAGCCAATCAGAGCAGCAGATGGGGCTCGCCTCACTTCGCTGGGTGCTCCTGTACTACGCAACGTGTTTTGCAGCCAGCAGGATTAACAGTTACATCACTGAGACACAATGCCGTTCCAGTTTGCAATTTATTACTTGTATGAGAAGTCATTAAAAGTGGAGAGTACAGCGATCCTTTTAGCTAATATTGACAATCTTAGTCAAGTAACGTCAAAACCTGACCTTGATAGGGATGAAGATTGGCTAGAAATAAAGTGGCCTACACGTAAAGAACCAGAGAAGACTGTACCTGCAAAAGTCATGCTGTTTGGAGGTTTGTCTGCTCTATTTCTTTTATACACTTTAAAATGTTTTTTGTGCTATTGTCACGCTTTTTTGGTAACGTTAGCATGTGTAGGCTAAACTTTATTTACACCTGTTTTATCAGACTCGTTCAAAGACCTCGTCGCGAAGAAAAACTTATTTTGGGAAAGGACATATGGAAAAAGGATGAAAGCAGGGGTGTTCGTGTCAAAAAGAAAATGTTGGACACCAACAACGAGGTGGAGGCTAAAAAAGCACGACTGGTAAGTGATGGTCTTATAAGTCTCTGGGTAATATTGACAATATGATATTGACAATGTGATTTCTTAATTTTCCTGAAGATTTCATAAATGTAATATTAAATATAAGCCTATCCAAACATCCATTTAGGAAAAATCTCCTGTAATCTTGGCATCACAGTCTCTAAAGTTAACTTTAGTGCACACACCAGGGCATTATCATGTCAATTTTAGAAATTCTTACCTAAACAGTAATTTAGTACCTTGTTGTAAATAAATTGGGGTATTGTATTCATTAGCAATAAACACTATATATGTTTAGTTCATAGTCGAAGCTATAGAAACCTCTCTCATGCAGAAAGTCCAAAATTAAGACTTGTACAACTAAACTAAAAAACATACTGCCATATCAAAATTACATCACTAAAAAGTATAGTATTTTCCCATTGGAAGACCATTTCATAAAAAGCCAAAGAATGTGAAGTCATGACCTTCTTAAAAGACATGCAGATTTGTATTCACACTGTTCTAATCACATTATTCTTTTAAATAAAGTGTGTCATGCTGCCATATCCAGCAAAGCAGTAATCTATAACAAAAGTTGGTCAAATAAGGATTTGGCCGGACCAAATGTTAATTGTGTCTGCTTCCAAAATATTTTCAGCATAACTAAACTAAATATCAGCATAAATGGGACATTGTGAAGATGTTAACAATTTTTTTTGTATTTTACCCCTACATTTTCTTCAGGCAAAGCAACCAAAGATTAAAGAGGCAGCCCGAGACCAGATGTTACAAAAACTGAAGAATTCCCTTTCTTAAAGCAGGGCCGTAGACACACAAGATCAAAGCACCAGCTCTGAGGATGAGGTACCACAATGTCTTCAAAATGTATACATACTGTTTTATTAAATGTTACACTACATTTTTTGTTTTAATGTTTTAATTCAATCAGAATAAGCATTTATATAGCATAGCAGTTTAAGAATTTTCAAAATTACACCCAAGTGCTTTACAATCATCAAGAGTCTCTCCCAACTACTACTCGTGAATGTAGCATTTTTTTTTACTTTATTTTTTCTTATTAACATTTTTGTCCAGGTAAAGCAAGCAAAGAGGGCTGCCAGGCCCCTGGTGTTCACTTCCGATCATCATATCAGTTCTGATGAGGCCACAAAGATAGCGAGCCCACTCTGTCCAGATCATCACACCAGTTCTGATGATGCTACAAACATAGGGAGTCCTGAAATGGTCATTTTTTTTTGCTGTTATCGATGTACTCTCCTGTACACAAATTGTTTCTCTATTGATATTCACAAATATCTTAATATGTCCCATTTTTGCTGATATTTAGTTATTTAGTTTCAGGCCAATGACTCTGATGAAGACATCGTTCTAACTTCAAACAAGAAAAAGGCAAGTTTACTTCTTCAAAGTTTTTTTTTATCATTTTTCTGTCACCTGATGGGGTTTATGTTCCCTTGGCTTTTTGTCACTACTTAGCTTTTGAGTGAAGTGATGTGTGGCCAAGTATGGTGTCCCATACTCGGAATTTGTGCTGTGCATTTAAACCATCCAAGTGCACGCACACGCACACACGCACACGCACACGCACACACGCACACACACACACACACACACACACACACACACACACACACACACA
>CAIGQV010018344.1:7674755-7721507 GCA_903798115.1 Danio jaintianensis | reverse complement strand
CACACACACACACACACACACACACACACACACACACACACACACAGTTAGTGAACACACACCCGGAGCAGTGGTCAGCCATGCTGCGGCACCCGGGGAGGAGTTGGGGGGAACGGTGCCTTGCTCAAGGGACTCACCTCAGTCGTGGTATTGAAGGTGGAGGAGAGCGTTAGTTATTCACTTCCCCCACCTACAATCCCCGCTGGTACCGAGTATCGAACCAGCGACCTTGGGATCACGAGTCCAACACTTCAACCACCAGGCCACGGCTGCCATGACTTGTGTGAGAATACTGAATTTTTTGCACTTGTTCTAAAAAAAATTTGAAGCATTGTCCCAAGCAGGGCAGTAGCAAATGTCCATAGCATTAAGGCCCCCAGCTGCTTTACAGTGGAATCTGAATTTGAGCAACATGACATTTTTTCTATTTGCTTCTTGACTTTTTTAACAGAACATGTTATTGTAATATGTGACTTTAATAAAAAAGTTTAAATGTGCTTATATTTTGTTTGTTTGCAGATAAAAGACTATAACACTGGGGCAAAAATGCTGTCTCCCTTCGAAGAAATTCTGACATCCCTTCGTGGTAGGTATTCAGGTTGGCATTGGTGGGATTGACATTATAGGGCAAAGTGCCACAGTATGCATGACTGAACATTTGTACCAATGTTTATGTAATGCTGGCCAGCATTTAAATTTCATCCATTTGTCAAGTGCCACAGATGCACAAGACAAATGTTCTTATTAGTCAAACAAAACTAACTTATTTTATAACCCTTATTTTCACATAGAGCTCCCAGCAGTGATTAAATCGATGAAAGAGTGTGTGCACTGTGTCCGATCATTGATTTCCTCACCCGGTGGGACCCCCTTATCAGGAATGTCTTCTAACTCTAGTACTTCATTCATTCATTCATTTTCTTTTCGGCTTAGTCCCTTTATTAATCTGGGGTCGCCACAGCGGGATGAACCGCCAACTTATCCAGCATATGTTCCACGCAGCGGATGCCCTTCCAGCTGCAACCCATCACTGGGAAACATTCATACACACTCATTCACACACATACACTATGGACAATTTTTTAGCTTACCCAATTCACCTATACCGCATGTCTTTGGACTTGTGGGGGAAACCGGAGCACCCGGAGGAAACCCACGCGAACACGGGGAGAACATGCAAACTCCACACAGAAATGCCAACTGACCCAGCCGAGGCTCGAACCAGCGACCTTCTTGCTGTGAGGCGAACGTGCTACCCACTGCGCCACCGCGTCGCCCACTCTAGTACTTTGACCAGTGAAATTGAAATGATATGTTACCAATTTTACAATGCAGAATCTCTACCATGTAACTTTATGTACAGGTAAAAATGGATTAGTATTGAGGTTATCCATCTGTCAGATCAAACGTACTACTAGCATTTTTTTGCAAAAGTTTTTCCAAAAACTTTTGCATATTATTTTCATATTGGAATAACATGTATACCTCACAGGTACATCTCCCTTACTATGAATTAATTTGTCAGTTGAGTCACTCTTTCTCCTGCTCTTTATGCAGCACTCCTTGGCTGGAAGTGGAGTGAGTGTTCCAAAAAGGGCCTTCCAGCGGCTGAACAGATCTTGTATGACGATTTTTGCTCAGGAGCTGGCTGTTCTGGTATTCACAAAGGAATTGCTGGCAGAGTCCACCCTAACAGGAAAATCTGCAAGAGGGGCCCCCCCCCAAAAAAAAGCTGGACATAGAAAAAGTGCAGGCCATAACAGGTCTGTTATTTTCTTTTGTTTTGTAAATTAAGTAAATGTTTGAGTATCAATTGTCTGAGTATCAAATTATGATTATTTGAATAGTGATCAATTGGGACATACAGTATGTCACAAAAGTGAGTACACTCCTCACATTTCTGCATATATTTGTTTATATCTTTTCATAGGACAACACTGTAGAAATGACTCTTTGACAAATGAAAAGTAGTCAGTGTAAAGTTTGTATAGCAGTGTAAATTTATTGTCCCCTCAAAAAAACTAAAAATACAGCCAATAATAGCCGAACCCTGGCAACAAAAGTGAGTACACCCCTAAGTGAAAATGTAGAAATTGAGCACAATTAGTCATTTTCCTTCCCCTGTGTCATGTGACTCATTAGTGTTACACTGTCTGAAGTGTCACCAGATAGCAGGTGAGTTAAATTTGGTATAAAAGCTCTTCCACTCTCAACCAGGCCACTGAAAGTTCAACATCATGTACTTCCACCTCATGGCAAACAACTCTTAGAAGAGCGGAAAGTTATTTTGAGGGGACAATTAATTTACACTGCTATACAAACCTTACATGGACTGCTTTTCATTGTGTCAAAGAGTCATTTCTGCAGTGTTGTCCTATGAAAAGATATAAACAAATATATGCAGAAATGTGAGGGGTCTACTCACTTTTGTGACGTACTGTGTGTTTTAGATAGTAACTATAAAATTGTTTCAATTTATTAAAATATCTTTAATTTAAATTAAATAAAAGAAACTAAATACATATATGCATTACTAAAGAACAAGTGCATACCTGTATGTATAATAATGAACTTTTTTTTTAAATGTGATTTTATTACAAATATGCAACTGAATTGTGCAAAAGCAGTAAGTACTTCTGCACTCGTCGGTATCATGTCAGCCAATATTTGTATCCAAAGACATTCATTTATAAATGTCATCTCTATGCAGACCCCTTTTGTACTTCTTGCAGATGTATTTTCTTTTATTTGTTTTAATTGAGGGACTGTGTTTCCAATAGACTGATAAAATAAAATATTCAAATGATTTTGTATAGTGTTTTTCAAAGTACGCACCATATCAAAGCAGCTTCATAGAAAATGTACAGTATGTGTTTCTTTTACAATTTAACCTGATCTGTTAAATTACTATAAATTATACTCGGTTTGATTAATACACTGGAAGCAATATTGACATACATTTGCTATTCATAATGTACTTTTATTAAGTAGTTTTGGTAAATACATGATGTTTAATGTATGATGTAGTGGAAAGAAAAAGTTGTATAAACATGCCCTCTGACCTTACCTCTTTTACTTTGTTAACAGATGCTGTTCTGTTGGAGTTTCCACACACAAGTGCGTCTGATGTGCGAGCAGCCATTAGACGCAAGTGCAACAATGAGCAGTTTAGCAAAAGAAATTCAAGTTTGCTTGCCTTTCCACAAGTTTAAATGTTGTTTTCTTTAAGCATTCTTGTTTTAAAACATGGTGCATTTTGTTCTGTTTTGCAATGCTAAAAACCATGTGAGGGTTTAATAAACACAGATTAAGTTGTTGATTATGTGTATCTGTCTGTTATTGAAGTTACATATTATTTAATTTAATGACCCTGACAACAAGTGCATTCAGCATTGGTGAAAAAAAGTAGCATATTTTTACACAATAATAATATATTTATGGTATACTACTTGTTTGTTTTAAAAGCACTCTTAATTGATTTGTAATTTACTTGTAATACAAAGAAAGGACACTTATATCACTAAACAAGCATCCAAATATTTTACACAGGCATATACTTCAAGTTAACTAAGTATACTTGAAGTTGTTCCAATTTAGCACATAAAAGTACACTAAACACACTAATAGTTATGCTTTACTACAATTTAATTGCAACTAAAGTGAACAAAATAGCACACTTCAAATAGACTAATCATTATTACACTTAAAGCATACTCACAATTAGTCTGAGTTCAAGTATACTTATTTTTACAAGCATAATATTTTTTCACTAGGGTGCTTAAGGTCCCGGGCTATTGGCCCAGTCTGGCCCGATAAAAGCCCTGGCTCACACTGGCCTGACAGTGGAAATGCGGCTATTGATCCAAGCAGACCAAGAGATTGAAGAGTGCTAAGAGACATGATTTGTAAGAATATGTTTAATTAAACAGTTTGTACTGAAGGAACTTCATCTGCATGCAAAACAAAAAGCAACTAAACTACTGACAACAATCACTTACAACTGTGAAAGATTGTTTGATTTAAAGTCCAATAATTCAACCACTGAAGACCCTTAATAAGGGACAGAGCGGCTCCTCAGAGTTATCTGGTGGCCTCAGCCTTCTTTCTATAAGCTACATGACACAAAGAATATTCTAGAGTGTTTAATAAATAGCTCCAGTAATCAAACATTACCTTTTAGGAGAATGTTTGTGTCTTTAATTTTGACTTTGGAGGATAAAACTTTATTAAGCCATATGTAGGCTATTAGTCAATATACATTATTATTGTAGCCTTAAGAAATTAATGGCAGAAAAAGTAAGTGCATGAATGGTTATACAACATACACAAAAAAGATGTTAAAGTAAATTTTTTCATTACAATAAAAAGGGGTAGGGTAGCATGTGTAATTTAATAAACTAATGCATTTTCTCTCATTATTTTTTTGTTTTCTTATCTATGTCTTATCTTATATTTCCATGAAATATAGTTGAGATGGGCTGCATGGTGGCACTGTGGGTAGCACGATCGCCTCACAGGTTCGAGCCTCGGCTGGGTCAGTTGGCGTTTCTGTGTGGAGTTTGCATGTTCTCCCCGTGTTGGCGTGGGTTTTCTCCGGGTGCTCCAGTTTCCCCCTCAAGTCCAAAGACATGCGCTATAGGTGAATTGGGTAAGCTAAATTGTCCGTAGTGTATGTGTGTGAATGAGTGTGTATGGATGTTTCCCAGTGATGGGTTGCAGCTGGAAGGGCATCTGCTGCGTAAAACATATGCTGGATAAGTTGGCGGTTCATTCCGCTGTGGCAACCCCAGATTAATAAAGGGACTAAGCCGAAAAGAAAATTAATGAATGAATGAATATAATTGAGATTGGCTTTAATTCCTTGTACGCCAGCATTAAAACCTCCAACTCCTCCTCTGTAAATTATGTTGCCCTTTTATCTCACCGTGACTTTCCATGGTGACTCGTGAATTCAGTGATCCACTGAAAATGGCTACAGGTATGCCTAGTTCTCATGCATTAACTTGCAATTATCTTTAGAAGGTTGATTAAACTAACTCCTCTCAGGTGTTTTGGAACCGACATACAGTAAGCAGGTTTTGGGTTAATCAACCAAGAGTTCAGGGTTTAGCAGATGGTAAGTTAACCCAGCTTTCTGGAATACCACCTAAGTGGGGTTTCTCATTGGCTTGTTTTAGTTGAGTTGAGAGAGCCAATAAACTGGTAGGCATTAGTCATTGGTTTGTTTTGGTTGAGCTGGGTGAGCCAATGAGGTGATGGGCTTTACACCATTTAAGAAACATTATTGTGGCAGGCATGCATGTGTTCCATTGATGCTGGGTCTCCTCACTCTAGCATTTATGGTTTCATTTTCTTCTGTTTACGTTCCAGTTTTAGTTTGACTGTAATAGTGACTATTATTGCAGCAAGTTTGCAGTGGATTTTTTGCTTTCAACGATATGTTTGCATTGTTGCCTCAGTTTGCCTCATACAACCCATTTAATTACAGACTTGGAAGTCCTTTTCATCCTTTGTAAATGCTATCAGTGGGCTCAAATTTATTTCCAGCAAACAGTTGGATTTAATGACGTGGCTGGGCAGTAGGTCATTAGAATACGTGAGGCGCATCAGGTCTGTGAATATAAGGTATCCTGATGTTGGGCTTATGATGTCTTGTGACTGTCTAGGGGAGATGTATGGATCACCTGAGGTTGTAAAGAAAACACTTTTTGATGAGACTGAGAAATTTCCAAAAATCAGTAAACAAGATCCCCTGAAATTACATGAGCTATTGTAATTTCACTTTCTATGTAAAATTCCATCACCTAAAGCTAAAGGTTACTTGTCAGGTCTTTCTTGCTTGCACATCTCCAGAATCCTCCACAAAAGGAAGCACAATGCTACCTTCCCTCGTTTTTTACTGAATTTGTCTGTCAGTTGTCTGCCAAGCTTATATCCAATACAAACCAGAGTAAAGCAGAAACTTTGGTCAAAATGTACATGCAAATAAGGACTGCTGTGTCTACCCACAAGACGGGTGTGACATCATCACAAAGAATTTCTTCAAAGAAGTCCCAGTAATTAACCAATTAATGTAAAAAAACAATGTACTATACATAAAAAACAAGCTGCCATGGCTTCAGAGCAAAGGCTCTAGGAGAAAGACAGGCACTGCTCATTGAAAATGGTGTGCAATATAGGTATTGTGATTCCACCCTTCACTTAGCAAATAACTGCTAAGCAGTAATTAAATGCAATGAGTGTGAGAGTGAGAAACATGTGTCCGCACTTCATCCTGGTCCTCCTCCATGGGCCATTAAAGAAAGAACCCTTATTAGATCATGGTGGTAAGGAGGATAAACACTCTACTGCCAATGTGACAATGCACTAGTGTTGGGCGATATATGAAATTTTCAGATTGCTATATCGCCTCCCTTTAAAATTGACGATACGATACTATCGCATGGGAGCGCGGCAGTGTTATGTTTACTTATTTGCTCATTTATTTACTAATTTCTAAACATATTTAATATCATTTCAAATGATGTTTTACTTATTTCATCATCTGCATCGAAGGACAAGATTTGGTGACTTCGGGTCCATGTGGTTATCCACGGATCGTGGGACTCCCACAAAATGGATATATGTAAAAAATAAATGGATGAATGCAAAAGGAATGACATGTATCTATGCACAGAGGAAACAAGGATGCATTAGGATCCTTTCAGTCGGGAGGCGGAGGACTCAAAAAAGTAGGCTAATATTCAACAAGTTTACATTTGCTAAAATCTGTGGTTATATTTCCGGGCTATTCCCTCTAATAACCAGCAGAGGGCGTCATCACCTAAGTATTAGAGATTCACCGGACTCCAAGCCCCATAATCCCGTTCTGGGGCTGATTACTCTACAGCTGATAGCAATCCCCACTTGCACATACATGCAGACTCCCAACATCAGTCCTGTGTAAAGTCTTGTTTTGCCCTCAGATAATTCTGAGCATTTATATTACTTCTGGACTGCTTTCCTGTTACTACCTGCCTGTACCTTTGACTGTGAGTGTTTTCTGCCTACCCCGAACCTAGCCTGTCTCATCGCATAAGATCCTTAGCTGCCTGCCTTGACCTCTGCCTGATATTCTGTTTATGATACCTCTCTGTGTTGCCTTGATCATTGCTCTGCCTGACCATTCTTGTATTACTGCCACGTTGATTGTCACAAGTGAGTTGCCATCATTATATTGCTGTTGCGTTCTGTGTGACGTTAAATAAAGCTTGCAAATGGATCCACAACCTTCTGAGTCTACTTTACAATAAAGGTGCATTTATACCAGACACGGATGAAGCGTCAAACGCGAGTGATTTACATGTTAAATCAATGCAAAGGCGCAAATAGACATCCTGCGGCACTATTCACGCAAATGGCAGGTTTTGCGCGTATTGCTAGAGTTTGAAAATCTGAACTTTGGCGGACATTCGTGTCGCGTTAACCAATCAGGGGCTTGCTCCAGTAGGTGCATGATTATGACGTGGCGAGTGGAGGCAGAATTTAATAATGGATGGGGAAAATGATCATGGCGGTGTGTGACTATCCGGAGCTGTATGACAGCAGCTCTTATTACAGAAACAGCAATAAAAAAGATCTTGCTTGGAAGAAAGTGAGTGAGGAGGTTAGAGAATCTGGTAAGTAAAAAAAAAACACTCTACTCAATATTCATATATGTGTATTACATATTGAGACTGCAAGCTAAAGCCAGCTAATTGAGCTTATTCACCATAACATTATTTTACAACTACTTTACCACTAATGGGTTGAAGTTTATTCAGAGGAAGTGTGCAGAAAGAAGTGGAAGAGTCTGAGGGACACATATTTGAAGGAGAGGAGAAAGGAGACGGAGAAGAGAAGTGGGTCAGCAGCAGGGTCAGGGAAGAAGTGGAAGTACTCTGCGGTACTGTCTTTCCTCGACCCCTTCGTCTCCCCGCAGGAGACAAGCGGGAACATGGGGAGGGGGGATGAGGAGAGTCAGGCTGCAGGGTACGAGGGGGAGACAGAAACAGTTAGAGACAGGTGTGTTTGCAAGTGAAGTAACACAACAGGGCATATATTTGTTTTGAATTATGATTTAAAAAGTCAAAAATAATTTCTCTCTGACAGATGCAATGTGTATATTGTTTGATTATTATATATATTACGACAGACGACATCCTCATATACTCCCGTAATCCAACAGGATGTCCTTCGAAAAAGAGTAGGGGTTTAACGCTGGCATCCTGGCCAAATTTGCCCACTGGCCTCTGTCCATCATGGCCTCCTAACCATCCCCATATCATAATTGGCTTTATCACTCTGTCTCCTCTCCACCAATCAGCTGGTGTGTGGTGTGCGGTCTGGCGCAATATGGCTGCCGTCGCGTCATCCAGGTGGATGCTGCACACTGGTGGTGGATGAGGAGATTCCCCCAATGTGTAAAGCGCTTTGAGTGTATAGAAAAGCGCTATATAAATGTAAGGAATTATTATTATTATTATTATAATATTTAGTAACACTTTATGGGTCCTATAATATGCTTTAAATAATGCTTAAGTAATGCACATATAATTATGAGAAAAAGCTAAACTATTTGTAATCAGTACTGCATGAGCAACAAATTAAAATTCTATATGATTTATAAATTAACCACTATAAATTGTTAATAGTTAAATGTATCAATTCTCAAACATAATGATACCTTTCCAAATCATTAGCTCAAAATTAAGTAAAGCAGACAACAGGAAGTTAGTAGTACATAACTGTCACACCTGCTGCTCGTTCTCACTCACCATCCACCACGCACCACACCCGTGAACCCTCACCTGATTACTAACCACCATCACCTGCAATCACCATCACCTGCACCTGCAATCACCACACAGCACAAATACTCACCTCACTCACTCAGTCATCAGTTGGAATCAGACATGCATGGTCCCCCTCGCCTTCTCTCCTGTCTTCTCCTGCGCTCTTCCATGGATGTCCTCCTCCTGTGAATGACAATAAAAGAAGACTCCCTAAGGACTATAAGGGAAGTGACTGTTCTTATGTTGGCAATAGCCTTTGAACTGAACTGAGCTGCTGAACTGTGTGTTCGTGTGTTATCGCTCACCTTTTTCACCACCATTCATCTACTTCACCTATCTACTATTGTGCATATCACTTGAATAAACACCCTTGAAGTTTATACTTCCTTGTCTTCCTTGTGTGACCGTGACAGGATTCCAGCCCATCAAATTACCACGGCTAATGGAAGCTAACGCTCCTCAGACCGGAGCCGCTACGGATCCATTTGCCGGCATGGTAAACACTCTCCGGCAAACCCTACCAGCCGCCACACCGAATGCCAGCACACCCCTCGCTCGACCGATGAACTACTCCGGCGAGCCGAATACCTGTACTGGTTTTCTGCTACAATGTTCAATGTATATTGAAGCTAACATTCACCAATTCCCCAACGAACTCTCAAAGGTTGCCTTCATAATTTCCCATCTTACAGGACGAGCCCTCCAGTGGGCGGACGCCCTCTGTAATGCCCGAAGTCCAGTGGTGGTCACCTATCAATCTTTCACAGACCATTTAAAAGAGGTATTTGCAATCTCACTTACCCCTTTGTCCGTGCACGATAAACTACTCACTCTCCGCCAAGGTACCGCCTCCATCCACGAATACACGCTGCAATTCCGAGCCCTCGCCGCCACTAGCGCCTGGAACCAAGTGGCCCTCCTTGCCGCCTATCGCAGAGGTTTGAAACCCAGCACTCAAAAACACTTGGTTATTTATGAGGACAATGCCAAGATAGAGACTTTTATAAGAAAAGCCATTAGTCTTTCACAACACCTATCAGCCTGTACCCTTCCATTATGTCTTAATTATGCTCCTACTCCCAGTGCTCCTTCACCACCACCAGAGGAGGATGCACCAATGATCACCTATTCCTATCGCCTTGCAGCTTCCGAACGACAACGCCGGATCAAAAACAAACTCTGCCTGTATTGTGGGGAAGCGTCTCACCTCATCTCCGCCTGTCCAGTTCGACCGCCTCGCCTAATGGTGAGTAAAGTCACTCTCACCCCTACCGTTTCTCATATTCCTCATCTGAAAGCACAACTAGTCATTGAAACTTGCACTTACCCCATACATGTACTGGTGGATTCTGGAGCGGCTGGAAACTTAATTTCGTCTCATTTTCTCATCAAACATAACATCCCCTCTGTGAGTAGTGAAACTTCCTTTAATATCACCACTATTCAGAACTCACCATTAGGCGATGGCAAAATCACCCACAGGACCCAAGAAGTCACCATTCTCTCACCTCCTAATCACCGTGAGAAACTCATTTTATTGGTATTACCCCGTGCTAATGTGGACGTCATTCTGCACAGCACCAACCCAAGATCGAATGGGACACCGGAGAGATCTTGGAGTGGAGCACTGCCTGCAAACACCGTGGTCATCTTACTTCCCCTGCTAGTCATAATCCAAACCAGAATACGAGAGGCTAAGACTTTCAGTAAATTGGACTTCCGAAGCGCGTACAACCTCATACGTATCCGAAAGGGGGATGAATGAAAAACTGCCTTCATCACACCCACCGGCCATTACGAATACCTCGTGATGCCCTATGGCCTAGCTAACAGTCCTTCCATCTTTCAAAACTTTATGAATGAGATATTCCGAGATTTCCTCCACCAGTTCGCTATTGTATACATAGACGACATCCTCATATACTCCCGTAATCCCACAGAACATCAACACCACGTCCAACAAGTCCTCCAACGTCTCCGCCAACAGCAACTCTACTTGAAAGCAGAAAAATGTGAATTCCATAAGTCCTCCATATCCTTCCTCGGATACGTGATCTCTACGGAGGGGGTCAGTATGGGTCGTTAGGTGGGAAGAACCCAAAACTATAAAAGTTGCAGAGGTTTCTTGGGTTCGCCAACTTTTATCGACGCTTCATTCGGCAGTACAGTCTCCTCTCAGCTCCCCTAACTTCCCTCTTGAAAGGCGGACGGCGAACCCTATCATGGGATACCTATGCCCGTCAAGCCTTCACCACACTCAAGCACAAATCCACCACTGCACCTATCCTCAAGCATCCTGACCCCACACAGGCTTTTACAGTAGAGGTCGATGCTGCCGATACCGGAGTCAGTGCCGTCTTGTCCCAGTGGTCCGGTGAACCTCGAGCTCTCCATCCATGTGCATATTTTTCCCGAAAGCTTTCCCCGGCCGAGCAGAACTATGGGATTGGAGATCGTGAGCTACTCGCCATCAAGCTCGCCCTCTAAGAGTGACGTCACTGGCTCGAGGGAGCTCAGTTCCCCTTCATCGTAGTCACCGACCACAAAAACCCGCAATATCTCCGCACTGCCAAACGCCTAAATGCACAGCAAGCCCGATGGTCACTATTCTTCGCACGCTTCAACTTCCAAATCACTTTCCGACCTGACCACAAAACTGTACTGTGCCAAAAGGAAGCCCTGTGTTAACAGTTTCCAGAAGCCCTGTCAACTTCACTTGGGTTGGAGGCATCTGGGATGGACCATCACACAGTGGAAATGTGTACCAAAGAAGAAAAAGATCATCCAGACTGTTACCAGCAACAAGTTCGAAAGACAGGGTCTGTCATGGTCAAGTGCCCTTGGCAAAGGTAACTTGCACTTTTGTGATGGCACAATTAATGCTGGAAAGTACATTTTGGAGCACAATGTGCTGCCTTCAAGAAGAAATCTTTTCCAGGGACGCCCATGTATATTTCAACAAGACAATGCAAAACCACATTTTGCACACATTACAAAGTCCTGGATGCGGAGGAAGAGGATACAGGTACTTGACTGGCCTGTCTGCAGTCCCAATCTGTCTCCAATAAAGAATGTGTGGTGCATTTTGAAGCACAATGCAACAAAGACCCCTTACTGTTGCCCACCTTAAGACTAGTTTGCAGGAAGAATGGGACACAATTTCACCTGAAACACTTCATCACTTGGTGTCTTCAATCACTGCGTTTTCCATGGGGTTGCACATTAAAAGCACATTTTAGTTCAACTTCATGGTGTGTCAAAATAGCACAGTTGAGTACACTTAGTTGATCTTAAGTTTACTTTTAGTACTATTAAAGATGAACTTTTGGTACATTAAGTACAACATTAGTTAGAATAGACCACTTTAAGTGCACTATGGAAGTGCACTCAGTGTAGTTAAATGAAATGTATTTTAGTGCACTTTTTTTTCTAACTCAATATATTCAAGTCCACAAAGCTAGGAAACAGCTCATTGGACAAAATCAGGCACCATTTGCCCAAAGACTTGATTTTGGTTGGGTGCTAAATGTCTGCTTATGGTGTGTGGGGTGTAGCCCCTTCCGTTAAAGATCGATAGCTAATGGAAATGATGGACAATGAAATGTTCATTGATAACTCCAACAGCTGGGTGGCACCTCTGAATTAGAATTCCAAGCCAATGGCTGGCCAACAATAAGTAACAGATTTTGAAATGGTTATTGTCACTCCATCAGACATTGAAGAGAAAGCATCTGATGCAGGATTTTTGATGGAGGTCATGCAGAACTAGCTCCACCTGTAAAGGAAAATTAGGAAGTGTGGTACTTGCCTATTTTCTGTCTAGCATCCCCGTAAGCTGGGACTGAGCAGAGGTTTTTTTTTTTTTTTTACTCTAGCGCCCACTACAAAGGTCTTTCGTTGAATCAAGTGCTTTTCTCTGGATCTGATTTGAATAATTCCTTGATGGGTGTTCTGTTCTGTTTTGAAAAGAGGTGGTAGCAGTTGATGTCGATCAGATGTTCTATAGCTTTGTGGTTGAAGTGGATTTTAACTCTTTACAGTATGAAGTTAATCTATATAATCAAAGTGTATGTAAGTGTATGTGTAGAATCTGCTTGCCTACTATATAGATATACCATATGCAGAGTTAAAAATTAAAGGGCAAAGTTAAAAATTAAAGGGCCTGACGGGGCAATTCAAGTTAGACAGGTCAAGGAAGCATGAGAAACTAAAAAGCCACCTCAACAAGTTTAGTAGAAATGGTCAAGAATGCGAAACAGGTCAGGTCAGGGGTCAAGAGAGATATTAGACAGGTCAATACACCAAGGTTGAAACTATGACAACAATGTGGAACAATGGAAAACACAGCAGCAAAAGAGTATATAAGCAGACCAGAGCATCAGTGAGGCAGAGTTTTCAGACAGAGATGCTGCTGAGGGTCTCCTGAAAAATCTCCTTTGTTGTCGACAATAAAGAACTCTTCTGAACTCTAAACCATCAGACTTGGCTGATTATTGAAGGAAGAAAAACCCACCACATAATTGGCGTCCCTGGGTGGGCTGGAAAGGAGCAGGACAGTGACGACCACGCTTGCAGAGCTGGAAAAACAACAGAACCGTGGCCACGAAAATCAGGTGAGCAGAGATTTTTTGCTTACAAGTTCTGTTGTTCTGCCAGAATCTGCTTGTGATGGTAAAGGCACTTAAACTGTTTATCCAAATTTAAAGAGCTAAAGAATAAAAGGGAAATAGGGTTTTGATTTCAGAAGAAAAATGTTGCATGCAACAATCTGTGTTTAACAATGAGTGGGCCTTGATGGACATTGTTCAAACGTTAACTCGTAATTGTTACTCATATTAGAGATATCTGAGCTTGATAAAAGTTGCAGAGTGAATTTCTAATTTGTGGTGATAGTTAGAAAGTTAAAAGCAGATTAAGTATAGAGCAAAGTCCTACGATACCGCTTTGTTTGAGTAGATAAGCAAAGGGCTGCATGGGTAGGCAAAAATCCTGTGGTTACCGCTCTAAGGTTAGAGGCTGCTCGGGCAGGTCACTCAAGAGGAGTGTAGTGAAAATCCTGGTTATCGCTTCAGTTTTAGGAAAAATTTGAAGGTCTGTTAGGCAGGTTACTCAAGAAGAGTATAGTGTAGTGTAGTGAGTTTTAATTTAAGTGTAAGTTTCTGTGTCTGTGGGCAAGTGGCTGACTGTGTGTGTGAGTGAGACAATAAATTCTGTATTGGTGGGCAAAAGGTGGCACCCCCCCTCCTTGATGTCTCTTAAGTGAGATTGTCTGGAGACGGACGCCCCTAGTGTCGCATTGAGAGGAATGTGTGAAAGAATAAGCCCTTTATCATAAAAAGGGATAAAGAACAAATGTGGAATACTTGTATGTGTGCAGTAAAAACTGACTTGAGTGTATAAGCCCGTCAGGATAAACGGGATACTGAATGAATGAAACGTAGAAGTGTGTCTGCAATAAAGGTGGAATGAAATCTTTGTGTGAGTGCATGTGACTTAGAGAAAAGGCAAAAAGATTAAAGCAGTGGAGTGGAAATAGTGGGTATATTATAAAGCTAGGGGAAAGTAGACAATTGTGAAGTTGAGGAAAAAGTTTATAAATAGATATATAGAAAAAGAAAGATAAATAGCAGATTACAAAAGAGATCTTGAAGGAGTAATTTAAAATTAGGTAAATATAGTAAGTACCATAAAAATAAATAAGAGTAGTGGAGACAGAAAGGTGGAGGATAAAATAAAAGGAAAGAATAGAGTGAGCGTATAAACTAAAATTCTAAAATAAAAATTAGACGTAATAATAGTAATAATAATAAATAAAATAAGACGGGCGTGGTTTATAAAATAATAATAAAGAAGAGGGGTTAAAATTAGGAAAAAGAGATTTATACAAACAGAGCATAAACTAAGATAAAAGTGTGAGTACAGAAAGAAGAATAGCTATGGCAAACACTCCAGTGGAAAGCTTAGGATTAAAATATCCACTATGTAAGGATCTAATCACTAAATACTCAAAAAAGTGGCAACTTAGAACAAAAAATATGGTGACACAATGGCCAACAGGAGGGTCATTTGATGGAGAGTTATGCAGTGAATTGGAGACATTGATAAAAAACTATAAAACAAAAGGCATCATGACAAAGAAAGCGAAAATAGAAGCAAAAAAAGCAAAGGAACTAGAGGTTCTCAATCTGTTTAAAAAAAAAGCACAGGATAAAGTAAAAAGTATAAAAAAGGCAAGAAACATGTTGAAAGACACAAAAAAAGAAACAGAAGCTAAAGAAAAAATGTTCTCTAACCCCCCACCTTACATGAAGTCAGAAGGGCAGTTTCCAACCATAAAAGGGGTAATGGGGGTAGCAGGAGACCTTAAAATAGAGGGAGAGATTGAGATAGAAGAAACAGATGCAGGAAGAGATGTAAAGCCTAAAAAACAGAAAGAGGACAAACGTGAGACCTATATACCACTAGATTGTTATAAACAAGCGCGGGAGGCATTAGATAAAATGAACACAGAATGTGAAAAAGTAGAAAGTGATGAAGCATTAGGAAAAGTGAAACGTATGAATACAGGGGCTGAAGGGGGAGGTGTAGAAACTGAGGTAACAAGAAGAATTAAAGAAATAGAAGAATTACTAAAAGATACAAATGATGTGGAGAAAAAGAGAAGTGTGCACTCAGACAGTAAAGAAAATGACAGTGAATGGGAGGAGTCTTCAGGTGAGGAAGGGAAATGGGAAAGAGGAAAAACACTGAGGTCACTAGCTCCACAATTCCCAATCTTAATTAAAGGAGCACAGGGGCAATATATTCCTTGGCAATCTCAGGATTTGGAGGGCCTTGCTTGTAAACTCCCAAACATTCACGAGGGGGCAGCAAAGTGGATTAAAATCTTTGAAGAAAACACAGTGGGGAGGATGCTTGCTATCGGAGATATTAAAGCTTTACTTGCCAAGACAGTCGGAGTGGCAAAAATGGGGGAAATCTTCCAAGCTGCCGACCTGGAAAGAGCTGTGAGCTCTCAGTACGCTGATGGAACTATATGGCAGGCTCTACGTGCCGAATATCCTCTCAGACTTGATCCAAAGATGTTAAAAGGGGACCAGCTGGGGGAAAGTGAAAACCCAATAACATATGTGCAGAGACATTTGAAAAGATGGAGGGAGGACACAGAGGGTGATCCGGAAAAGGACCCAATAATGGCTACACTGTTTAGACAAGCCATAATTGACTCTTTGCCTTGTGCAGTTAAAAGCCGACTAGAAGATGTAGTTGGCCTGAACTCTAAATCACATAAGGAGTTTTGTGATTATGTGTCCCACGCTGTTGATCAGTACAGAAAGACTGAACAAAAACTCAAAAAACAAGAGAGTGAGTTGCAGAGAAAACTAACTCAGCTACAGCTGGATGAATTGACCAGAAAAAGCAAGAAAAAGGTTCAAGCTGCTGTAGTGGAAGAGGAGGGGGAATCCAGAGCGTTGATGGCTCCAGTTACAGCACCACCAGTGACTCAGCCAAGCTCATCTGCAGTTTACCCACCTCACCAAACCCAGATGGCCCCACCAGTCATTAACGTCTATACACAGCAGCCAGCAATAGCAGCAGCAAAGTGGCAGACAAGGACAACACAAAGAGAGCAGAAGGGGACAAGCAGGCCCTATGCTCTGGCTCCTCCTGGTGTCTGTTGGGGATGTGGTCAGACAGGCCACAGCAAAAGGGACTGCCCCACAAATCCATGGGAGTCTCCTCGGGGTGCAAGGGGGGGATGGCATCAGCCCTATACAAATCCAAACCAAGGCCCAATTAATACATATAGAGGTCCAAATCAGGGATATTGATGGGGCCCAGAGAATCCTGCAGGGGAAAATCAGCTTCCAATGATAACAACAAACTCTAATCAAGAACCTATGCTACCAATCAAAATAGAGGGTAGAATAATACCAATGCTTCTCGATACAGGTGCTGTGTACACATCCATTAATTCAAAATTAATTAATGTAAATTAGGATTACACATCTGGTGTTCCCCTGAAGGTGTATATATCGATGCAAAAGGAATTGAAACTCAAATGATGATTACAGAACCAAAGGCTAATATGTACTGGATAGGGCAAATAGACAAAGTAGTAAGGGAGACAGTAAATAAATGGGGAAAATACATTGCAGCCCAAATTCCTGAATCACAAATGATACAATCAGAGTTTCATTGTACAATGATGTATGATTCAAAAAGAGATTTGGACCTAGAAAAGAAATGGCAGGAAAAAACTGAGGGAAAAAAAATTGAAATTGTTTCACAATACATGATTGTAGGGCAACAGGGAGCAGCATTACATATACCAAGAGAAGGATTTGTGAAGAAATGGTTTAATGTAATAGATTCAATTCCACATATTGCCATATGTGTAGGAAAAAATTGGGAAACAAAAGATTTAGGCCCAATGATGAAACAGGCAGAACAGAGCAGGTGGGAGGCTACAGAACATCCATTGATTTTTCAGTCTTCTGATAAAAAGTACATCAAAATTGTATGTGCAACTCAAATGATGGGAATACCTCAGGAAGTGATTCTCAGTCAAGAAAAAACGACACAAATGAGTGCAATGTCAAAATTGATAAATAGTTCAGAAACTGAATTATTTAAGAAAATGGAAAGTCAAGTACCAACTAAATTATGGTCGTTACATGATACAGATGTTGGGTTAATTCAATCAGCCAGCCCAGTGAGGGTTAAAATTAAACCAAATGCACAGCTGCCTAGAAAAGCACAGTACCCTTTACGGCTTGATGCTGAAGCAGGCATAAGAAACACTGTCGAAGGATTAGTGAAAGCAGGCGTACTAGTAGAAACATCCAGTTACTGTAATACTCCAATTATGCCTGTAATCAAACCAGACAAAAAAAGATGGAGGTTAGTTCACGATCTAAGGGCAATCAATGATATAGTGGAGGATTTCACAGCTGAAGTTCCAAATCCACATACTCTACTGACAAATATCCCTCCTGATGCCAAGTATTTTACTGTCATTGATCTGTGTTCAGCCTATTTCAGTGTGCCTTTGGCAGAGGAAAGTAAATATTTGTTTGCATTTACCTATGCTGGTAAACAGTATACTTATACCAGAATGCCACAAGGATTTAAGCACTCTCCACATGTATTTAATCAAGTTCTTAAAGCAGATTTGGAGGATCTAATGATGGATAGTACATTAATACAATATGTAGATGATCTAATTATTTGCTCTCCATCCCTGGAACAATGCCATAGAGATTCTATCAAAGTACTTACTAAGTTAGCTGAAGGAGGTCACAAAGTATCTAAAAATAAAATACAATACTGCCAGCCGCAGGTTGAATATTTAGGACGATTGATTGCCTTTGGAACACGAGCTATAGCTCCAGATCAATTAGAGGGCATAAGTAAAACACCACTGCCACAGACAGTAGGACAGATGATGACATTTCTAGGAATGACTGGTTTCAGTGCTGATTGGATTGACGATTATGCCATAAAAACAGCACCTTTGAGAGAAATCATGAAACAGGCAGGAGTAGAAAACTTAAAAAACCCAGTAAGATGGAACACAGATGCAATCATAGCATTTGAGTCAATAAAAAAAGAACTACAAGAAGCACCTGCTCTAGGAAACCCAGATTATTCCAAAGAATTTTTCTTGTACGTAGCTAATAGAGTTGATGGTTATGCATCAGCTGTATTAATGCAAGAAACTTGTAGTGGGAGGAAGAAACAGCCTATAGCATACTATAGCACTAAGTTAGACAATACAGCACAGGGGTACCCACCATGTCACCAACAGGGTCTAGCAGCAGTGTATTATGCTTATGAGAAAGCATCTACAGTAAGCATGGGGTATCCAGTGACTATTTATACACATCACAAAACTGTGGAATTAATAGAGCAAGGGAAATTTGTGCTAACTCAGGCCCGTATTTTGGCATACTACACACTTTTGACTTATCCAGACATTACCATTAAACGATGTAAGACAGTCAACCCAGCTGAGTTAATTCCGTTAGCGTTTGAAGGACAGCCACATGAATGTGTAGCAGACTCATTGGCATTTACTAGATTAAGACCTGATCTGGAATCTATACCCCTTCCTGAGACAGAAGTCTCATATTTTGTAGATGGTTCTAGTTTCAGAGACCATTTAGGAATTCATACTGGATATGCAGTAGTAAAAATGGAAAAAGAGAATTTTATACCAGTAATATCCCAACAATGTGTGCAACCTTGCTCTGCTCAGTTAGCGGAATTAAAAGCTCTTACAGCAGCATGTCAGTTAGCAAAAGGACAAACAGCTAACATTTACACTGATTCAGCATATGCACATGGTGTATGTCATTTATTTGGGGCAGTGTGGAAACAAAGAGGTTTCAAGAAAACAGATGGGTCTCCCATCCAACATGCTGGACAAATAGGTCAATTAATTTCAGCTATGATGCAACCAAAACGATTAGCAGTCATCAAATGTCAAGCTCATAAAAAAGGAAATGATTTTGTCATTAAGGGAAATAATGTAGCAGATTCAGAAGCTAAAAAAGCATCAGGGTGTCAGGTAGCAATTCTAACTCCTATAGTGCTTATAGAACCTGAACCACAATTAGATGATATTGTGCAAATCCAACAACAAGCAGGTGCCTATGAACAATCTATGTGGCATCAAAGGGGAGCTAAAAAAGATTCACTAAATATTTGGCGTAGTCATGAAGGGCAAATTGTTGCACCAACGTCACTACTAAATATTCTCATTGCAGATGCACATGGATTTGATCATTGTGCAAAAGGTGAAGTGATAAGGAAAATTAAACAGCAAGGATATTGGTCTCCTTATTTAAATGCAATGGTTAGTGAATTTTTGTCTACATGTGAAATTTGTGCAAAATATAATATACGAAAGGGAACAACAACACCAATAAGTCATATACCAGTACCAGAAGGCCCATTCAAACATTTAGTTATGGACTATGTGGATATGATAAAACGAGTGCAAGGCAAGAGATACATGCTTGTGGTAATTGACAGGTTTAGCAGGTGGGTGGAGGCAGTGCCGTCAGCAGATCAGGGAGCAGGAACTGTTATTAAATTTCTGACAAGAGAAATAATTCCACGATTTGGAATACCATCAGAAATAAGTTCAGATAATGGATCAGCATTCATACAAAAGACAGTTAAACAAGTACTGCAACAATTGAGAATCAAGCAAAGATTAGGATGCATTTACCATCCACAATCTCAAGGAATGGTTGAAAGAGTCAACGGAACCATCAAGGCCAAACTCAATAAAATATGTGCAAGTACTAAACTTAACTGGATTGATGCTTTACCTTCTGCTTTGATGAGTTATCGCATGCAAACTAACAGAAACACACATTTAACACCGCATGAAATGTTAACTGGTCGTCCTATGCCTGTGCCGTTTTGCCGTGGTCCTTATAAAGGACCCCCATTAGAACAATTGCAAATGGAATTACGGTCATTCATGAAGAATCTAACTGCCATACACAAAGCTATTTATGTGCAGGAAACCAGAAAGGAGACTCGTGGAGAAGCAGAGACGCCAGGTCCAGTTGTGCCAGGTGACCAGGTGTATCTAAGGGTGTTCCGGCGGAAATGGAATGAGGCCAGAAGGGAAGGACCATATCGAGTCATAAGAGCAACCCCAACAGCTGTCCAAGTGGAAGGAAGCACCTGCTGGTATCATCTGAATCACTGCACAAGGGTTCCGAAAGAAAAACCCAGAGGAAAAGAGCCCCGGCTAGAAGCAAGTGAGCAAGAAAACCTCAGAGCGGAAGACAATGATGTGCAAAATGTGGCTGAAGGAGGTGAATAGAAGCATACCACTCATATCTCTGATATTATGCCTCAATATTATAAAGATACAACAAATTGAAGGGATGGAAAATACCACCATTGCACATCCAACGATTCAACCTTTTAATCACACCTCTCAAGCTGTAAAAAACCTCATGACTCCAGAGCCCAAGAACTCTAACTACACTACTTTAGCTACACAAGACAACATAACTTTGGGTTACATGAATCAAACACTCACGCCGTTATCTACAGCAGATCAGTCATTAATGGAGCAAGCCTCGAATGCAAGCCTAGTCGACATGACACTAGAAGTAGCCGGAAAGCAGAGGAGGAATGTGGAGATAAATCATAGTACATATGAGGACAACAGTGAACTGGATGAACTTTGGGAAATGGTGCAAAGTAATCAGTGGTTTGAATGGGCAGTGTATACTACAGCAGAGATAAAAAAGAAAGACTGCCTGTTCTGTACAAAGACACCAATGAGCCAAGTAGTAGTTGTTCCTAATCCATTCACTTATGAACAATGTGCTCAGTTCAACAGAGACTTTTGCCATATGGAGAAAGACTGGAGGTTTTTTGTCCTGCTGAATGCTTAGGCTCCCTAAGCCATTCTAAACACCATCTCCTTTTTAAACATGTAGCTAGACTAAAATATAGATGTAGCAGGTTTGGCATCAGTGAACAACTAAAGGTCCAAAATGGCCCAGTAGAAACCCCATTATGGTATACTATTGATTATAGTAAAAAGTATGAATGCTTTGTTAAGCCCAGAGGGGTCATTAATGTGGGACAGTTTAAAGGAAAATGCAGTATTATTTGGAATTTAGATGCAGAAAAGGTTAGAAATTTTGATGATTCTCATGACTTTCCACCCGGTCGAGGGACAGGAATACAAAATGGAAAAATAATAACTCTAGCAGAAAATTGTGAAAATCAGACCATAGCATTACCCGACATAGACAAGTATAAAGATCAAACTCTACCGCTAGCAGATTTCTTTTGGGTGTGTGGGAACAGAAAGCTGTTATCATCCTTGCCCCTAGGATGGCGAGGAAAATGCACTAGAGTAAGATTAGTACAAGAAGTTCAAATAGTAAAATGGGATTTAGAAACTACATTCGGAGATGATAACGCAAATAACCACAGGATCAAAAGAAGTTATACCCCCGATCCGCAAGTATATATAGATGCAATAGGGCAACCCAGAGGTATACCAAATCAATTCAAACCAAGAGATGAAGTTAAAGCAGGACTTGAATCAATACTTCTTTGGATTTCTCCAAATAAAAACACAGAATGGATCAATTATATTTACTACAATCAGCAGCGCTTCATCAATTACACTAATGAAGCCTTAATATCATTAGGGGAACAATTAGATGCAACTAGTAAGATGACCTGGCAAAATAGATTAGCACTTAAATGGATATTAGCAGATAAATCGGGCGTATGCATCTTCTTTGGCAGCCAATGTTGTACGTACATTCCAAATAATACTGCACCAGAAGGAACATTTACAAAAGCCATGACAAAACTAAAAGAATTGCAACAAGAAATGGCTACGAATGCAGGGAAAGATGAAAAGATATGGGATTGGTTTGATCTGAAACTTGGTGCATGGAGAGCTGGGTTAGCAAAAATGGGAATGTTTTTAGGAGTTGCAATGATAATAGGAGGAATATTGTTTTGTTGTGTTTTGCCTGTACTAAGATCACTGGTTATCAAAGCCACAGCAAAACAAATGGCAGTACTACAATATCAGGGAAATGAGAAATTGATTCTGGTAAATAATCCAAATAGGCTTCCTCAACAATGGGCATATCAACCAAATGTCGAATCAAAAACAATAACAAGTGATGAATATTCAGATAGTTCGGATGAGGAGGAGGATGATGAATAAAAAGGATCCATGCCTTGGGTGTAAGTGCTAGTCAACCTCTACCCCAAAACGGCGGCTCTCTACGATACACAAAGTATCTGGGCTGAAGATCAACTTACTCTACTTATTATGTGTGTGATTGGTAGATTAGAACAGTGTGTAATGAACATATATTATGATTGTGTATGTGTATTCTTTGAGCTAATATTTTTATTCTTTCTATGTGTTAAACAACTGTGACCCCCAGAAGCAAATGTATAACCACATCTATGCTTAAAACATTACCTCCTATGACATAACAACAAAATGGAATCGAGTCTTTTACTGTGTTCATGTCAACCACGGGACGCAGATGTTTGGCGCGATTCCATTCCAAAGTGCAATTACATGATCTGGTCATTTGTAATACTACTGTGACATATATTTGTCATTAGGTGATATGACTTAGGGCTGAATCATGAAGTTGCACTATGGCCAAAAACAAGAATATTAAGACTTAAAGTCTTAAGAGGAGGGAATATGAAGTGGATTTTAACTCTTTACAGTATGAAGTTAATCTATATAATCAAAGTGTATGTAAGTGTATGTGTAGAATCTGCTTGCCTACTATATGGATATACCATATGCAGAGTTAAAAATTAAAGGGCAGAGTTAAAAATTAAAGGGCCTGACGGGGCAATTCAAGTTAGACAGGTCAAGGAAGCATGAGAAACTAAAAAGCCACCTCAACAAGTTAAGTAGAAATGGTCAAGAATGCGAAACAGGTCAGGTCAGGGGTCAAGAGAGATAGTAGACAGGTCAATACACCAAGGTTGAAACTATGACAACAATGTGTAACAATGGAAAACACAGCAGCAAAAGAGTATATAAGCAGACCAGAGCATCAGTGAGGCAGAGTTTTCAGACAGAGATGCTGCTGAGGGTCTCCTGAAAAATCTCCTTTGTTGTCGACAATAAAGAACTCTTCTGAACTCAAAACCATCAGACTTGGCTGATTATTGAAGGAAGAAAAACCCACCACATGGTGAGAACGGATCTCTGCAACTTTCTCTGCTTCTTATAGTTTGAGGACAATGACCCTTCTAAAGATGAGGAAAAAAGGTCCATGTATTTGGAAAAGTCTATCACCCTGCAGAAGCACTCTATAGACTTCATTGCGCAGCTAAACGTGGTTAACTTGAGTATAGAAAAGATGCAAGAGCCTCAGTCCTGCTGTCTTGAATGACTTTCCTGTTAAGGATTATGTGAAAGACCGCAATGATTTGGAAAAAAAATACTCAACCTATTCAGAGAATCCTTGGTCTGAGCTGGAATCTCAAAAAATGATACCTTCACTTTCTGTGTTAATGCAGAAAAGAAGCCTTTCACACAGAGAGGTGTCCTGCCTATTGTCAACGGCCTGTTTGACCCTTTTGGACTGACAGCAGCTGATACCATACAGAAAATGTCCTTCTTTGTGATTTGACAGTCAACACAAAAGATTGGGATGCCCCTAAGGACAGTTCCAGATTGCTATAGTGTACTCAATGATTTATCTATCCTTGCCAAAAAGGACAGAAATTCATGTGTTTTCAGATACTTTTACAAAGGCAGTTGCAGCAGTAGCCAGAACAGTGTCATTATGTTCCCACAAGTCAAAACCCTGTCATCATCCTCGTACAGTACCTACTTCAGAATTGAAAGACACATGGATTTCTGGACCTGCCTTTCTTTCTCGTTCTGGCCAGGAAAATTGACCAAGATGGACTTTTGAGGATTGGTGGCAGACTTAGGCATGCTCCTGTAGAAGTCCATCTATTAACCCAATGACGAAACTAACAGCATGGTCGAAGGTTAAATGCTGTAAGCCTTTTCTAGTGCTTCTGAAAAGAATTTTGTTATTTATTATAATTTATTCATATTTGTTTTTCAGCTCCGAATTTAATCTGACTCCAATTTTAAGTGACCGTAAAATTTAGACTGTATTTCTAATTGTAAGAACGGATCACGGAGTCTTCTCTGTCGTCCAGCGTTCACCAGCCTCCGGCGCCTAGACTGCAGCTCTGCACAAGACGCTTGGCCATAGGAGAAATGGTCGTGCCCTACTGAGCCTGGTTTCTCTCGAGGTTTTTTTTTCCTTCACTTTCGCAAATTGGTGAAGTTCGTTCCTTGCCGCTGTCGCCACTGGCTTGCATGGTTCGGGACCTGTAGAGCTGCGCATCGATGGATTTGCTCTTCAGTGTTTGGACTCTCAGCAGTGAAAATTAAACCACACTGAACTGAACTTAAACTCTAAAAACTGAACGGACACCATTCCAATTCACTATAATCTTCTATGTGAAGCTGCTTTGACACAATCTACATTGTAAAAGCGCTATAGAAATAAAGATGAATTGAATTGAATTGAATCACATTCATCATTTATGGCTCAATTTAGAGTTTGATTTATATCTGATCCCACTCTTCAGTTATACGTTCATTAGGGACCAAACGCCGCTTAGAGTTCCACACCCCGGGATTGCGTTTCTTCTCACGGACATTATCTCAACACTCTGAAGTTAGTCAGAGGATGTAGGGTTAACTAATACTCAAATAGTCTGGTTGCCTACTGCTCACTCATCCTAAAAGAATAGTTAATTTAGTCATTTCCATACAACTTGCTAATATCAGTGATTAAATTATTAAAAGATCATCATGCTGTCGTGCCAAACTGCTCCGTACAGTCAAATGCGTCTTAGCAATCGATATTATCATGCCACAAACATAATGGAAGCGCAGACTCCACTTAATCTACTGGATATAAAAGATTTCAGGAGAATTCAGAATGAATCAAAACTTAACACTTTATTTTCCAGATGAAAGTGTATCATGCCAATTACAGAATCAAAGAATAAATGCCAATTCAGAAATATACTACATCAGTTACTCAAAGATAAATCCAAGAGTTATAAATGTATAAAGTACGTTGCAGCATATAAGTCTCTGATGCAAAAGCTCATACACTGCAACGGGGAATCCTGGCTACAAGATCCCCCTGACCCATCTCACACCTTTCCCTTAAGTACTCAGCTCAGAACAAACAGCCATAAATTCAAGACAACAAAGGCCCTTGTCTGGTAGTGAGTTTGAGGTGTCAACTATCTACTAAGGTGGAGCATCTGGCAAAGATTTTATCAAAGCCAAAAACCAAATCAACATATACAAGTGAAATATTACAGTGAAATTGAGACCACTTTACCAATCACATAGAGACATTTAAAATAATACCAAACATAAATATAGAGCTACAAGATACACCATATTAAAAACTTGGACATTTTATGTGAAATGTGAGTGATCTGCTCTGATGGAGAAGGTAAAGTAAAGGTCAGGAAGGGGGCTCAGGGTAAAAAGGAGAGGAGTGGCTTTCCCGCATTCCCACCTAGTGAGGTGTAGAGCCAATTGTCTATGTTTCCAGCCCATGTTTGTATTGTGGTATCTCAAATCTTACAGTCAGGAAGGGGGGCTCAGGATGATTTGAATAGAACAGTTGAATAGTTGGTTTCCTGATCTTCTCAAAACAGAAAGTTTATTGTTTTAGCACCTGACAATTCTGGTGGTCTCACCTCGTAGAATTTTCACAACAGTTCTCAGGGTTTGATATTATGGAGCCTTACACTCCCATTGACCAAAAAAAAAAAAGCATCTAATAATCATTGCTGGAAACAGTCACATAGCCATTCTGATTACAAGGTATTTTCATCAACGAGTCAGACATCAAGGCTTCCTGTTTACACAAGGTGCCATAGTATAGAACACATTCATAGTGCGATTCCTTAGTGCATAATCTCTCAAAAACTTAGAGTAGGACCTGTGGAACAGAAGATGGCGGTTTTTCCCTCAGATCGACTTGACACCGACCCACTTTCTCTTATGTGAGCCTCGACATCTTTGGACCCTGGATTGCTGCTTCTCACCACACATGAGGGTGTCTGGCAAGCTACAAAAGATGGGTACTTTTTTTTACCAGTTTGAGTATTCAAGCAGTGCACTTTGATTCTCTTGATGCCTCCACCTTTATCAATGCACTCTGAAGATTTTTTGCAATTAGGGGTCTAATGTGAAGAATGTTGTTGGATCTTTAACCCACCTCATGTGTCCCATATAAGGGGGACCTTGGAAGCGTCTTATTGGAGTCCCATGTCACATAGTAGACTCAATGTTGCTTTAAAACAGTGACTCTCATCTCTGAACTTGTGATATGTCAGCAACCTTCAGGATACAATGTTTGAATCATTGGGTGCACATGATCCTCCAGAATGGTTCGGTAGTCCTTGGCAGTGATGCACCCATATAGCACTGGTATTGGCCCTAGGGAATGCCATGATATTGCAGCCCAAACCATCACTGATCCACCCCATGCTTCTCTCTGGGCAAGCAGCAGTCTGGGTGGCTTCTTTGGGGCTTCATACCTTAACTCTCCGGGATGTGGAAAAGACAATGAAGGTGAAGAATAGTAAAGGTGACAGTGAACAATACATGCTTCACATTGTCCACAGCCCAATATATTCGCTGCTGGCACCATTGAAACTGACATTTCTCATTGAGACAAGTAACCAAAGGTTTGTCTATAGTAGCTCGGCCATGTATATTAACCCCGTTGGAGCTCTAGACAAACTGTTTTGGTGGAAACCGGAGAGTTGAGGTGCACATTTAATTTAGCATTGAGTTGGGTAGCTGTGGTTTTATGTTTTTTGGATACAATCTGGGTTAGCTTTCAGACAGCTTCCTCTTGCGTCCACAACTCCCGTTGGATGTGGTTCGTCCTATCCTTGGTGGTATCTACAGTACCCTGGATACCGTGTGTCACGATAGGGTTTTACAAAAACAAGAAAAGATCCAAGTGCAGCAAAATGAATTTATTAAACAAAACAACGATGATCCAGAAAACAGTGCAACAGGTGTGACAGTACCCCCTCTCAAAGGGAGTGGATACCAGACATTCCTAACTGATTGCCTGTATAGGAGGGAGGCGAAACGGAGGTGGACCAGGGGGAGGGATGGTGGGTCAGGTCTATACTTAGGACAGAACAAACAAAACAATTTACAAAACAAAAGAAACTAAAGTGAGTCTATAAGAGCTAAGGTAGAGCCCATAGGGCAGGTGATCAAAGGAGTCTTGAAGAATTGATCCCCTGACTGGTAACCACCATGGTGGTACAATAGGGGAAAAGATCCCTTTAAACCAGTCATGGGTCCACCATGGGTTTGGTGGCCACCTATGCGGGGTAAAAGACCACCCTGACGGTGAAGATGGGATTGCCGTACTTCTTGGAGCATAAGCTTGTTTTGGGAGCGAGGGCTCACCGGCGCTTGGGGACGAGGGCTCACCGCTGCTTGAGGGCGAGGGCTCACCGGCACTTTAGGGCGAGGGCTCACACGCGCTTGAAGCTGCAAAAAAAAAATGAACGAAGACTCAAGAATATTAGAAAAAACAGGTTCAATGAGTCCAAAAAACAGAAAACAAAAGTTCCCCCAAATATGAGGATGAGGACTCCAAAAAAGTGGTTTCAGGAATAAAAAAGCTAGCAGGCAGAGACCTGAAATAGGCAGAGACACAAAACAAAAGCTTTGGATTGTTAACCATCTTGGGCAAAAGCTGTGAGGTGACCACAATTCTGGGCAAAAAATCTGAATAAATGGTCCATTTGCAGAATGGTTCAGGAGTAATAGTCTTATGAAAGAAATCATCCATGTCCTCAGCCATTTTAGACAGGGGTCCTGGGGTAAAAACAAACTCAATCGGAGTCTCAGGACTGGAAATCACTTTAGGCTGTGATTCAAAACAGTCATTAACCTTGAGCTGAGACTCAACACTGGTCAGAATGTCACCAAGAGAGTCAAGATACTCTATGGCCGTATAAACACAGTCTGGGATGATGGTTTCTTGAGGTGGGGATTCTGGAGGGACAGCCATCTTGGATAAAGAATCAAACTTTAGAGCATTTTGTTTGAGATGAATAACAAAATTGAGTGATCTTAAACTCAACCATCTCCTCCATAGAAAAAGGGTTATCCAGACATTGATTAAAAATTCTCATCAGCTCAAAGTCAGATAATTTCAGTCCCACAGCCAAATTCCAAAAAGACTGGACAAAAGCTCCTACCTCCAACCCCTGCTGCCTTTCAGCCTTTAATGCCTGAAAACGAAGCAACCGCTCCTCTTTGGTTGCTGGTGGAAGAATTTGGAGACAAAAGAACGGGAAAAACAAAAATTGAGAAATATATATTCTGCTATTGTATTTTGGATTGGCCTTTGGATTACATCATGATAGGGTTTTACAAAAACAAAAAAGGTGCAGCAAAATGAATTTATTAAACAAAACAACGATGATCCAGAAAACACAGTGCAGACAATACGAGCAGGAATACAAAAATCAGTGATACCAAAAATGGGAAGTTCAGACTAGAAACAAATAAGGAATCCAAAACATCAAGAAAATACAAAACAAAGTGATCAAACAAACAAACCAAACCACGAGGAACAAAAGCACAAAGCAAAAATCCAAAGGCGACTAAAACACAACAGAACAGGGCTTATAAAGACAGGACTCAATTAAACAAACAATGAACAGCTGAAAACAATGAGTGATCACATGTGCAGTGATACAGGGAATACATGCCCTCAAGTGTCCAGAGACGAGAGACGGTCTTTATCCCACCCGGGCTGGGGCCGCTCTCCTCTCTAGTAATCTGGCATATAGTCATAGTGTTGGCACTTGACTAACTCGGGCCCAGGTCAGGGAGCAGACTGATTGGCTTAACCAACCGTCTGCTAGCCTCCACAGTTTACCTAACTCAGATAATTTGCAGCACATAGAGCCATCTAGATATAAGAACATAGAGACTGTGTCTGTTCCCCGAACCTCTAAATATAAAAAACTCCCAAACCCATTCAAAGGTAACAATCTAATTGATGTTCATCAAATAAAAAATAAAGGTAATCAAAAGATAAAACTTGGATTATTGAACATTAGATCACTGTCCTCTAAAACTCTTTTTGTTAATGATTTGATAACTGATCTAAAGCTAGATGCACTTTGTCTAACAGAAACGTGGCTAAAAGCAGATGATTACATGACCCTAAATGAGTCTTCACCTGAAGGACATCATTATAAACACGAGCCGCGTCTTAAAGGCAAAGGTGGAGGCGTTGGCATTATATACAGTAATATTTTTTGTGTTACCCAGCGATCTGACTTCAAATATAATTCATTTGAAGTAATAGTGTTGTATATCTCAGTGTGCAATTTAAACAATACATTTTAATCAAAATTAATTTTGGCAACTGTATATAGACCTCCAGGGCACCATACCGACTTCACAAAAGAATTTGCTGATTTCTAATCCGAAATAGTTCTGGCCACAGAATTTTTTTTAATTGTTGGTGATTTTAATATTCATATAGATAATGAAAAAGATGCTTTAAGTCTGGCCTTCTTAGACATACTAGCCTCTGTTGGAGTGAAACAGCATGTCTCAGGGCCTACTCATCGGCATAATCATACCTTAGACCTAATATTTTCACATGGTATCGATATTGATAATGTTGAAGTCGTGCAGCAGAGTGATGACATTTCAGATCACTGTTTAATCTCTTGTTTATTGTGCATTGATAGGTCTACAAAACCAGCTTCTATTTATAAATATGGTAGAACGATCACCGCTAACACTAAAGATCACTTTGTCAGTAACCTACCTGATCTTTCTAATTTCCATAGCATTCCAGGCAGCCTAGAAGAGCTTGACACTGCAACTGAAACTACTGATTCCGTCCTTTCTAGCACGTTAGACATAGTTGCTCCGTTACACTTAAAAAAGATTAGGGGAAAAAATCTGACGCCATGGCACAATGAGCACACACGTGCCTTAAAGAAAGCAGCCCGGAAAATGGAACGTAGATGGAAGAAATCAAAACTAGAGGTTTTTCGTCTGGCCTGGAAAGAAAGTATACTTAACTTTAGAAAAGCTTGAAAGTCTGCCAGATCTGCTTATTTTTCAACTTTAATAGAAGAAAATAAACACAACCCTAGGGTCCTGTTTAACACAGTAGCCAATCTAATAAAAATAAAGCATCAACATGCATTTCTCAACACAGCAGTAATGACTTTATGAATTTTTTCACAAGCAAGATTGATGAAATAAGAGATAAAATAAGCACCATCAATCTGCCTCCTACAGCTTCGTCCCAATTAGAGCACTGTAGACCATTAATAGACACACTTCAAACTTTTTCAGCAGTAGGTGAGGAAGAACTGTATAAACTGATAAATTCGTCCAAATCAACAACGTTTATGCTAGATCCTATACCGACCAAATTATTAAAACAGTTGTTTTCAGACGTTTCTGAACCTGTTCTTAATGTTTTGAATTCATCCCTACTTTTAGGATATGTTCCTAAAACGTTTAAACTAACTGTCATTAAGCCTCTTATTAAAAAACCACAGCTTGATCCCAAAGAACTAGTAAATTATAGACCCATCTCAAACCTGCCTTTTCTATCAAAGATACTAGAAAAAGTCGTATGTGCTCAACTATGTTCCTACCTGCATCGAAACAATATTTATGAAAAATTTCAATCTGGATTTAGAGCATTGCATAGCACAGAAACAGCACTCCTAAGAGTTACAAATGACCTCCTTCTGTCGTCCGATCGTGGTTGTATTTCTCTCTTAGTGTTATTGGACCTCAGTGCTGCATTTGATACAATCGATCATAATATTCTCCTTCATAGGCTTGAAAATTATGTTGGTATCACAGGAACTGCATTGGCCTGGTTCAGGTTTTATCTATCTGAACGTTATCAATTTGTATCAGTCAATGAAGAAGCATCATATAGATCAAAAGTACAATGTGGAGTATCACAAGGCTCAGTCCTTGGTCCCTTACTTTTCACACTATATATGCTACCGCTAGGCGACCACTGTTATGCTGATGATACACAACTTTATATCTCCTCTCAACCTGATAATATGTATGAATTTACTAAATTAACAGACTGTATAGCTGATATAAAAAATTGGATGACTAATAACTTTTTATTACTAAATTCAGATAAAACTGAGGTCTTGCTTATTGGACCCAAAAACCTCACACGAAAAAACCTAGAACACTGTCTAACCCTTGATGGATTCTTAGTTCAGTCCTCATCTTCAGTCAAAAATTTAGGGGTGATTTTTGATAGCAACCTGTCGTTTGAAGGCCAGATTTCAAGCATCTGTAAAACTGCATTTTGTCATCTTAAAAATGTTGCCAAACTTCGACATATGCTATCAATGTCGGATGCGGAAAAGCTTATTCATGCTTTCATGACCTCTCGGTTAGACTATTGTAATGCGTTATTACGTGGTTGCCCTATTGGTCTAATTAACAAACTACAGCTAGTTCAAAATGCAGCTGCTAGAGTGCTTTCTAGAACAAAGAAATATGATCATATTACTCCAGTTCTTTCATCATTGCACTGGCTCCCTATTAAATATCGTATCAATTTAAAAAATTTATTGACTATCTACAAAGCCCTGAACGGCTTAGCTCCCTAGTATTTGAGGGAGCTCCTGGTATATTATAGCCCCTCACGTCCACTACGCTCAATTAATTCTGGACAATCGATTATTCAGAGAATATCAAAATCAACTGGTTTCTCTCGAGGTTTTTTTTCCTTCACTTTCGCAAATTGGTGAAGTTCGTTCCTCGCCGCTGTCGCCACTGGCTTGCATGGTTCGGGACCTGTAGAGCTGTGCAACGATGAATTTGTTCTTCAGTGTTTGGACTTCAAGCAGTGAAAATTAAACCACACTGAACCGAACTAAACTGAACTTAAACTCTGAAAACTGGACTGACACTGTTTCAATTCACTGCACTCTTCTATGTGAAGCTGCTTTGACACAATCTACATTGTAAAAGCGCTATAGAAATAAAGATGAATTGAATTGAATTCACCTTCACACTCTGCTCTTACTGGTGGAATGTGCAATCAAAAAAAAATGGCCACCAACACTAAATTGGCCAGTGTTTCAATTTCATTGTCCAACTCCTATATATATATAAAGTACTGATTTCCAAATTGACTTTTACTTGTATTTCATTTCAGACAATATGAACACAAAATATTTTATGTTTTGTCTGGTCAACTTCATTTCATTTGTAAATATACATCCTTTCCTGTCATTCAGACCTGCAACACATTCCAAAAAAAGTTGGGACAGGAGCAATTTACGGCTAGTAATCAGGTAAATTGGTTAAATAATGATATGATAGGAAACAGGTGATGTCTACAGGTGATTGTAATTATGATTTGGTACAAAAGCAGCATGCAAGAAAGGTCTAGTTCTTTAGAAGCAAAGATGAGGAGAGGATCGCCAGTTTGCCAACAAATACTTGGGAAAATTATTAAAATGTTTAAAAACAATGATCCTCAAATAAAGACAGGAAGACGTGGGTGCATAACATTATTAAATGATTCAAGAAATCTAGAGGAATTTCAGTGCGTAAAGGGCAAGGGTGCAAGCCTAAGCTGAACAGCCATGATCTCTGATCCCTCAGGTGGCACTGTATCAAGAATCGTCATTCATCTATAACCGATATCACCACATGGGCTCAGGACTACTTGGGCAAACCTTTGTCAAGTACCACAATACGTAGTTACATCCACAAATGCCAGTTAAAAGTGTACTGTGCCAAAAGGAAGCCAGAAGTGCTGTCGACTTCTCTGGGCTCTGAGGCATCTGGGATGGACTATCACATAGTGGAAACGTGTACTGTGGTCAGATGAATCAGTATTTCATCCAGACTGTTACCAGCAACAAGTCCAAAAGCCAGGGTCTTTCATGGAATTGGATTGTTTCAGTGCCCTTTGCAAAGGTAACTTGCACTTCTGTGATGCCACCATTAATGCTGAAAAGTACATAGAGATTTTGGTGCACAATATGCTGCCTTCTTTTCCAGGGATGCTCATGCATAATTCAACAAGAAAATGCAAAACCACATTCTGCACACATAACAAAGTCCTGGCTATGGAGGAAGAGGATATAGGTACTTGACTGGCCTGTCTGCAGTCCCGACTTGTCTCCAATAGAGTATGTGTGGTGCATGTTGAAGTGATTGACAATGAAGACCCCTTACTGTTGCCCACCTTAAGACTTGTTTGCAGGAGAAATGGGACAAAATTACCTCTGAAACACTTCATCACTTGGTGTCTTCAGGCCCTAAACGACTTTTAAGTGTTTTGTAAAGGAATGGCAACATTACAATGTGGTAAATGCTTTACTGTTACAACTTTATTTTGAAATGTGTTGCAAGAACCAAAGTTGGAATACATGTTTATTTTGGGAGAAAAATAATAATAATAATAAAAATCATGAGTAACACATTAAAAAAAAAATTTTTATTGTCTGCAATGAAATACAAGTCAAAGTAAATTTAGAAATCACAACTTTTTTTTTTGCGTTTTTATTTTTCTATATTGTTCCAACTTTTTCTGATTTGGGCATGTATAAATATATTACCAATTACATGACCCTCCCTGAAAGTCATTTTTTGTGATTTGCTGGTTTTCACAAAACTATTCTACAAATTGTAAAGCATATTCTGTGAATATATCATTTAATATTGACTGAGTTAGGCCATGTCAAAAATTTGCTTCATTTTATACTCTGGTCTTTTTAAAAAAAATCCAATTTGAAGAAAGCTTATATTTAAAATTGCAACACATCTAAACCATGATTATCCTGACTTATATACGATACCAAAATTATTAAGCGTGGTACAGCAGCTTTATTTGTAAAATCAAATATCAGTAGAAAATGTTAATAAATATAATTTAAATGTAATATTAATAAATATATAAACTATGAATTGCTATAGTATTTTTTTATGTGTTAGCATTATACTGGCAGACAATTGTGTTAACTACATATTTAGCAAAATAAATAAAAAAACTAAATAAATAAATAAAAATCCTAGCCTATATGAGACAAACTTTCTTTTAAATTCCTTCCCAGCTTCATCTAAAAATGACTCGTCATCCTCCAAAAAATAATCCAATATAGGATGTTGTGTCATAATTTGGGTCAATTCCATTTAAATTTATATTACTATAGCTATTAAACAATCCACTTTCTATTCCTTACGCTTCATAACAGCTGGCCTGTTCGACAGAAAATTCATCAAACCATAGCATCACTATGATATCTAACCAAATCATTTTGCATGAATCTGTCATAAAATGTTTTTAAATAAACGGGTTATCTTCACACATGTTAAGCTTTAAAACAAAATCAATCGTTCTTGAAATTTTGGCAATATAGCAGAAACCTTTTCACAGAAAGCGTAACAATGCTAAAGTCACAGCTCGCCTGCCATTGCAGGAACTGACCTGATGTTTGCTCTTGTGGAGTGGTATTAAATTATAATATTAGTCTGTTTGCAGTCTCTAATGGATTGAAAACTGTACCAACATTAATAGTACAGAGACTTCACCTTGTAGCATGCCAAGTCTAGCTATGTTTTATTTTGTTGTAGACACTGCATACAGTATAAACAAGCACACAAATCTTGAAGAGGCAAACCCAGATGGGAACAGCAGCCTAAGGGTCTGTACTGACCTACATTCACACATGTGCTCAGACTCAGCCTGTCTGCACTCTCGTTGCTATGCACGCAGCCATTAAACAGCCACTATCACCACTTATGTCCCATGGTGCATTGCTAATCATCCTTGGGAGGACAACAGGGTTGGAAATTATGCACTCTCTCCATTTTGATGGAAGCAAAAGGTCAGAGTTTCAGAAATGTTAATAGAGGTATCAGGAAGAGTTGAGTCACAGGAAAAGCAGCATCAATACTCATGGCAAACCCACAATTGTTGTATTTTCACCACACAACTATAAAACTATACACAATATAACAATACATTTTGACTATATTGTGCTGCAAAAATCTCTCAAGATGCTGGTGTCACATAACAGTCAGCAGCAGTTTGTGAACTGGTTGATGGTATATTTTATTTATTTATTCATTGTTTAATTCATTAATTTATTTTACATAAAATTTTTTAATGTGGGCTGCATGGTGGCGCAGTGGGTAGCACGTTCGCCTCACAGCAAGAAGGTCGCTTGTTCGAGCCTCGGCTGGGTCAGTTGGCGTTTCTGTGTGGAGTTTGCATGTTCTCCCCGTGTTCGCGTGGGTTTGTCCGTAGTGTATGAGTGTGTATGGATGTTTCCCAGTGATGGGTTGCAGCTGGAAGGCCATCCACTGCTTAAAACATATGCTGGATAAGTTGGCGGTTCATTCCGCTGTGGCGACCCCAGATTAAAAAGGGACTAAGCCGAAAAGAAAATGAATGAATGAATGAAAAATTAAATGTGAATAACATTTTTATATTTGAGGATTTAATAATCTGTAAGTAATTGTTTATTTATGAAACAAAAATGTTAACATTTTTGAAAACAAACAATCAATGGGGTAAAGAAAGAAAGAATAAAAGAGATAAATAACTACTATTTCACATTGTCAAATAAGCTTCATGTCCTTCATCATCACCAGAGTTCTTCATTACCCAAAAATTCTCCTCCCATACCACACTGAAGTGACCTCACCTGTACTATTTAAACCACACTCTCATTCATTGCAAGGTCTCATTTTGCCCTGCCCGACATTTCTGGATTATTCTATTGGATTACTGGGTTTTGACCATTGACTATTTTTCTTGTTCTGTGATTGTTGATGCTGCCTGCCTCTGACCCATAATTCTGTTCACGGGCTATTGTTTATGTTGCATGCATAAGCCCATTGCCGGTTTGATTTTTCAAAATCTTGCCCTGACCTCTATACCTGTTTCCTGTTATCCGACCATGCCTGCTACACTGTGTTTGTTCTTATTAATAAGGACACTACAGTTGCCTGCTTCTGAATCCATATCACTACAACCTGGCATGTCAAGCACCTCCCCTCAGTCATGCAGCAGTCAGTCCTCACTTTATTTCTTTTTCTACCAAGAGAAATAAAAGGCTTTTTCTTACAATGCTCTATTCATCACACAACAACCCACATTATACCTCATAGATGTTACCTATGAGGTCACTGCTGTTTGGGATTTAAATGATCACACGTGAGATTTTTGCTTCAAAGTTTGGCAGTGGCAGGATTAGATGGTAAATCTCTGAGATCAGGCCAACTCCAGTATACCACCATGTCCATTTGAGCACTGGAACCCACACATGGAGAAACTTCACTACTACATCATTCAAGCCCCTAATAACTTAGTTTTCCTCAGACGAGCCTTTCTGGTCAGTGCAATTTTCTGATCAGAAGGACTAATCGCTCAGTGGATCATTGACACGAACCAACATTACTTGAAGCTGCCACTGTAGAAATAACCCCATTATCTCCTGCATCCATTCATTTGCAATATTTTGATTTAAGTTGAGCTTTCAGCAGTCTAAAACCTTTCAAATTCCTCCACATTAATCCAGTGACTGTGCCATCAAGCTACTTCCTGGTATCATGCCACCTAAAAGTAAATCCATGAAAATATACATTGAGGAAATTTACATCCTATGTTTGGACAGATTTCTTCAAATGTCCAGGTACTGTGTGAAGGGAGGGCAAACTAGAAGGGGGTCAATTTTACCCACCGTGCAACACCCCCCCCCCCCCAACATTGTATATTGTTTGGGTGTGGATTTGTAAATGCCATATCTGTGAAATTGGAAGTGGTCTTGTCAAGCATTTCACTGTTTACAGCAGCTCTGAAATTCACATTTGAATCAATATTGGTTAGGGTGGGAGGGAGACAGCGCTTTGATGCATGAAGAGACTGCTGTCCTCCCACAGACACATAACATATTTTGCATATTGTAATGGTTCCTATTTCATAATTGGAGATGAGAAACAATTAGAGATGAGAGAAATATGTTGTTGCGTTGCAAATGCTGTGCATTGTCCTCATCATGAATTCTTATTAGTATTTTTAGTGTATTAATACAGCATGTATATCTTTACTATAACAGTTCATGAACAATGTAATAATATTTAAATTAAATGTTACTTCACTATGAATTAATAATGAGTTACAGTTATGCACTTCCATCTAGTGCCTGTTTACATTAAAACAATTTTGAAAAAAGTGTTTTGTCTACATAAAAGCGAAAAGTTTAAACACAGGGGTTCATGAATAGTTAAGAATCAGTTAATGATAATGTACCCCTCCAAGTGAAGTTATAACATAAAGATACATTAAAGGCTCATGAGTTCATGTTGGTTACATTTAGCTTAAATTAATAAAAACATGTACTAAAAATAATTAAGGTAGCCATTATTCACACATGAACTCGTGACTCAACAGTATTATTTGCAAAGTGTTACCCATATTTGTTTATCTGAAATACGATGCTAAAATCAGAAAATGTAGATTCCATGTCGGAATATCTGTCATTGTTTCGGTCTTTATATCCAGCCCACTGCCAGTTTTCTCAATTATATTTCAGCATCCTGGGTTGCCTTGGTGGAAAACACATCGTATTTCAATTCAGTCTTGAATTGTATCTGTCACAAACAATAACAAGCAGGATCCAATTGCAAGTAAAAATTTATATATTTCCAAGTAGATAAGTACAAGCAGCCAGAGTAGATGAGAAACCGCAACTGCCAGGAGCGGGTACACTCACATAAACACACACTCAGACTAGTCCACAAGCAGAGACCTGGAGGAACAGCAACAGAGTTTGAGAACAGACTGAATGACGAGGACTAGCAGCAGGGCCAATATATATCCGGTCTAACAAGCTGCATCTGTGACCGATAATGAATCAGCTGACTTGGACTCGCACGCTGTCAGGGAAAAGGTAAACAAACACATCCACTTGACAAACACAACAACCAAAATAAGAACACTGATCCATGAACCGTGACAGTACCCACCCTCCTAAGAGTGCCTCCTGGATCTCCCAGGGGAGTTTACTTGGCGATTGTAATAATCTATAAGACAGTGATCCAATATATCTCTTGCAGGCACCCAATTTATCTCCTCCGGACCTAAACACTCGCAGTCCACCAAATACTGGAATCCACGCCCCCTCCTTCTCGAGTCCAGCATGCGCTTAAACGAATAAAATGGTCTCCCCATCTATGAGACACAGGGCGGGGGGACAGAGACCACCGGAGTAGGCAGGTTAATGGCCGTATGAAAAATGGGCTTTAATTTAGTTACATAAAAAATGGCATGAATTTTCCTGTACACTGGAGGAAGTTTGATGCGGACTAATGTTTGACTACTGGACTAATGATCTTAGTGACAGTAAACAGGCCAATAAAATTGGAAGCAAGTTTCTTACAAACGGTGCGGAGAGGAATGTTCTTGGATGAAAGCCACACTTTTTGACCAACAATGTAGACGGGAGGCTTAGACAGCTGGTGATCGGCTTTAGCCTTGGTGCGACCACCCACCTGGAGAAGGGTCAATCTGGCAAATCTCCAAGTGCGTTGGCACCTCTGGACAAAGGTGTGAGGGAACCGCGACTTTGGATTCCAGACTGGGAAAAACAGGTGGCTGGTATCCTAAGCTACACTGAAGGCTGGGGCTGAAGTCGTTAGGCAGTAAGTAGAGTAGATCTGAGTGTCATTAGCATAGCTGTGGTAGGAGATTTGGTTCTTTCTCATTATTTGGCTCAGTGGGACCATATAAAGGTTGAACAGGAGAGGTGCCAGAATTGAACCTTGAGGGACTCCACATGTCATGGGTGTCCACCTTGACCTATGGTCACCTATACTGACATAATAACCTCTCCCTTCAAGGTAAAATCTGAACCATTTTAGGACCGTCCCAGACAGCCCAACCCAGTTTTCCAGCCTTCCAGCCAGTTTGGAAAAGTCTCTGAGAGAAGTGAAGCATTTACCACTTTTAGGAGATCATTTCTAGACAGTTAAACACCGTTTTGAAGAATGATGTGGGGAGTGTGTCAAGACTGCAGGTTAATGTTTTCATAATTTGCACAATCTCTTGTTTTACCATCAATTGCCATGAATCAGACATAGTGTTTGATTTCTTAAGTTGTGGTTGAGCCTGTCTGACGTCAACACGACTTGGCTGATTGGATGAGCTGATTGCCTTTCTGATATTATAGATCTTATCAGTAAAGAAATGAGCAAACTCATTACATTTGCTTTCAGAGAGTAGTTCACTGGGAATCCTACTGGGTTTCATCTTCCTCCACATATGCTCAGCTATTCTGCACTATCTTTACATCATCTTTACTGCTGTTGATTTTATCCAAGGTGCTTTCTGTCTCCCAGTCCTCTTCCTGACTTAAACAGGAGCAATGTCATCCATGACATTCTTAACTTTAGAGTTAAACAAATCAAGGAGAAAATCAGTCTGCAGATATGCTTGGTGCTAGCGATATGGCCTTCATAAACTGCTCACTAGTGCTCTCATTTATGTATCTCTTTCTGACAGGGACAGATCTGTCTTCAATGACTGGAGTGATCAATATATCAAAGAAAATACAGAAATGATCAGATGCGACATCCTTAACAACAGTCGATAAAATGTGTAAACCCTTAGTTATAAGTAAATCAAGAGTGTGTCCACGATTGTGTGTTGGTCCTTGTACATGCTGAGTCAGATCAATAGTGTTAAAAACAGTCATGAGTTCTTTTACAGAATTGATTTCTGGATTATCAATGTGAATATTAAAATCTCCAGCAATAGAAAAATAGTCAAATTCAGAGGTTACTATTGACAACAGCTCTGTAAAATCATCAATAATGATGTTGATAAAATCATTGACTAGAAGTCAGTAGTCTCAGATCTACATTTAATAGACACCAGATTTGAATGATTTTCTCTATGACTTGAAGAGGCCTTTGATTTTCTGTCCCGTAATACAACACATTTCTGTGTAGAAAAAGCTACACGCACACTGGGTTCCTGCTTGTTCTGTAAACATTTGCTAAAGATACTGTTATCTAAGCAGGCACCGACACACATCAATGAGATTTGTTTTGTTCACCAGCTGAAGATGTGGCGTTGTATGGGCCCTTGCTGTGTGGAAAGAGTCGGAGGGCTCTTCCAGGTGGGCTCAGAGGTGGTTGTGGAGCAGGCCGCTTTTTGGTTGATAACTAGGGGCTTGGAGCAAAGGAGTGTGAGAGTTTAGTTCCAGCAAACACCAGTTCCTCCATATTTTTTTTAAAAATGTAAGAAAGGCGAGCAAGGAGACAATGAGAGCATGTCTGGTGACAGAGGCTGTGGCCCTGGAGTTTCTGGCTGCTGAAATATGTTGTCCTGACTATTTTCCTGAAGATCTTTTTTGAGTGCTGAGACTTGATGCTGTTCTGATGCGTCACAGTCTATTTGTGTTGAGCTCAGTGTGCAGGTGGCAGTGTGTCTGTGAGCAGTGGTTGTTGTGGCTGCGTGGCGTTATCACTGTCCTTGTGAGATGCATCAGCCCCAAGTCCACTCAGGAGCTGTTTTGAAGTCCTGTGGTCATTCGGACATTTACTAGGGGTGTGTGTGCCATTTGGGTTGAGTTCAGTGGTACATACAGCCGATAGATGATGGAGGGAGAAATAGATATTGTCCTTTATCACTATTGCACCAGGTTTGTTTGGATGGAGGGCATGTAACAGTTGTCTTTGATTCCAGAAGAGACTAAAGTTGTCAATGAAATTCAGTCCTTTCCTGTTACATGTTTTCTGCAGCCATGCATTTAGGCCAAGAAGCTGTGAAAACATATTTGTCCCTCAGGGAGTGGTCCACTGATGAACGGCTGAATTTTCAATCTTTCGACTGTTTCAAAGAGTTCACAGAAATCTCTCTTGATCAGTACTGACTGTTCCTTCCGAATATCATTCTTCCCCACATGGATGATAATCCATTTTGCAGTCTAGTGCTTCTTCAAAATTTTCTCAAGTTTTTTGTTTACGTCAGAAACTGTTGCGTAAGGGAAACAGTATGTCATTGTAGCTCTGCTCCTAAAACGTCTGATTATTGAATCTCCTACAATCAGTGTTCTTATCTCGGGTGCGATCGGAGCAGAATGCCGCTGTCTAGTTGGCCTTGAGCCTCTGTTCCATGCAGAATTAGATGCTGAGTCGTGCAATCTCTGTCTGACTGCATTTGGGAATCCTTCACCCATATTACTCAAAACTTTATGTCTGTTCTGAGGCTGTATTTGAGTCCGAGCTGTGTTTGGGGTAGAGGACGCTAATGCAGCAGCGTATGATCTTCGTGATCTGAACCCGCGAGTACCCTGTGGTCTCGCACCTTGTTTATGCCATCGGTTATCATGCTCATTTTCAACAGTTTCATTCTGTTTTTCTGTGCTCAAAACAGTAGCGAGAGTAGATTTACAGGACTCACCGGCTGTACGCGGTGAGGGTCCACGATGAAGTGGTCCTGTGTGATCTGGCAGTTCTGGTCGAATCACAAGTAACTTTGTTTCAAGAACTGCAATCTTTTGTAGAAGTCTGTGGCAGTTTGTGCAGCAGTTAGAGTCTGAATTAATCCAAACCAGAGGCATTTTCACAGCCGTCTGTGTTTTCCCGTCTCAAAAATGTAACATGCAATGTGACAAGATTCCAGCAACAAGCAATTTGTCTGTCATTGTAGAATCGAATTAATACATATTAAACCTCTTTAACATTATTAAAGTGACAAAGTTCTAAGTGCACAATTCTAATGTTAAATTTCAAACTATATGTTTCTTTCATTTTCAAGATCTGAGGTAAACTATCTGCTGCTGCTTTCAGTGTTTTTAATGTCACATAAAATGGTATTTAACTCACATTGGTAGCACTTAACACTGAATAAAGCACATAAATCAGATTCTGAGGTGATCAGGTCGAAGGAGGGGTTGGGTGAAAAAGTGTTTTGAATTTGGAGTACAATACCTAGTTCAACCAAGGGGTGTCAAACTTACATACCTCACATTTAATGTATTACTCCTCAAATTACTTCTTAGAAGTACACAGTACAGTCACATTATTGTGACCACCCTGCAAAAGCCAGAATAGCCACATTTTATAGCATGGTACACTGTGTGACAGGTAGGAAGAGAGTAAATGAGGTTCTGGAAGGTAGAGAGATTTGGAGCCATGCCAACAATCCAATCTGTGATCCCACAGACTCTAGATTGGGTTTAAGTCTAGGAAGTTTTAGGGGCCAGGGGAGTATGATAAACTCATCTTGATGCTCTTTGAACAATGCACGTAGACTGAGAGGTGTATGACATGTCACATTTTTCTGCTGGAAGATGCCATGGTGCTGAATGGTCCACATGTAGAAGTGGGAAAATGTCATGTCATTTTATCTGAGAAAACATGCAATACATGAGCAGTCACAAAATATTGGATAGACTGATGGGGAAAACAGGTTATGTAGTAAGAATTAAGTTGCATAATTACACATCTGTCAACTATACTTCACACTTGAATTTTGACATTTTAAAACAGCATTTCAGCACAATCACATACTCTAGTATGCCCTAGAGAACTATGTCAATGCCAAATGAAGATAAAATGGAGTAATGGATCAGGTTGAACAAGACAATGGATGTGGCTAAGGAGTGCTTAGAAAGACAATTTTGGCGCATTTGTGATCCAAGCCATGAGATCATTATTATATTTTTTCTTTCAAATGTCATCAAATTCAAATCAGCAGAGAAATGGTGAGCTTGTAAGATACAACTCTGAAATCTGGACTTTACTAGAACTTCTATGTTAAGTGGCTTTAACACAATCTACACTGCAAAAGGGCTATACAAATAAACATGAATTGAATACAGGAGAGGCTTGATGAACATGTGGAAGGAAAAAAAAAAATCGTGGACATTTGTTCTTTGCCACTGTTGCCATTGGCTTGCTTGATTTGGGACAAGTAGAGCTGCACATTGGAGTTACTTTTCAATATTTTGGCTTTCGGCAGTGATTTTTACATTACACTGAACTGAACTAAATTGAATTTCAACAGTGACAACTGAAGCAGTTTCAATTTACTAGAACTTCATCTATGTTAGGCTGCTTTGATAATCTACATGGTAAAAGCACTATAAATAATAAAGATGATAATATATAAATAAAGATAAATTTAATTGAATTTTCAAAGATTCAACTCAATTAGCAATAATTATTGTTTCAAAGCAGCTTAACAAAGCCCACACAGAAAAAGGACTCCGCGGCGGATCTGTCACGGAGGTATCGCGGCTTCCGAAACGTACACGCAAAACGGCCCGTATCGGCATCCATTTGCTCGCAGTGACGGATCCGCAACGAAGGAGGATCGTGGATCCGCCGTGGCTCCTTGCTGCATCCGCGATTAAAACCTTACCTCCGCGGCAGGTCCATTTTGGACCCGCAAATTAATACATACATCCGCCGCGGTCTCGCAACGGGCTCATAAAAATCCTGGCTAATCTGGCCCGGATCCGTTTTGGACCTGTTTATATAATTTTCAAAATCCCTTTTGTTCTTGCTTTGAGGTTTTTCCTCACAGCACCTGTAATCAAACAGACAGATGTGTTTATGTTTATGGTATGTTCACTCAAAAAGTGAGTCTAAATTTGCATTTTAGGTAATTCAATTGCTTAACAGTTTTCCATCCATTTAGATTACATAGTTTTAACATAAAACAATTCAATAAACTTAATGTGATTCGTATACATCAGTCAAACATGAATGAAACAGGTAAGATTTATGTAATAATTCACAGCAAAGAGTTAATGAGATTATGTGATGATTGATCATTAATGATGAACAGCTGCTGTTATCAAGCAGAATCACTGAAGGAAAGAGAAACACAAGAACTACAACTGACTTCAGCCACAGCCAAAGAAATCAACTGAAATAAAGGCATTAAATCACTTAAGATCTGAATAAACAACTCCTAAAACAGCTTTATCAGCTTCACATTACCAACCAGGCTGACTTTATTTCTGTCAGACTTCTAGAGAAGCTCTTATTGAGAATTAACAGAGGTTTAGACGCTTCATTGTTTTGTTTGAAATCACCATTAAAGAGACCAGTGTTTCCTTTTGTTGGGCTCTTGACCCTTGACATTTTGGTGTTAATTTGACACTGGTTGCTTTAATTGTGTGTATATGTAGAACACATTAAGCTTAACCAGCAAAGCCATGTGAAGAGCAGTTGTGAAAAAAATGATCTACCGACTTCATTTCAAGTCCAATATCTGATTATATTGATGTTGTATTGCTTTAGATTTGTTAATAGCTTCAGATCTTGCAGTACTGTAAAAAACAATAATTTGAATAATTTATAAATCACTTTGTGCATAAAAAAGTTTTCATCTGCAGCATTGCAAACACCATAGACATTAAGTTTCAGTGTATGAATCAGTACCTTACCTTACCATTAACAATGGTGACGGTCAAAAAAATGCTACATGCTCAGTCCATGCTGGGATACATGGGCGAGAACTATGCTGGTACCCAGCATGCATTGCAATATGAAGCCGTTTGACTCACCATTGTTGAGAATCATACACTGATTTTTGATGTCTGTGGTCTTTGTACTGCTGCAGATGAAAACTTGTGCACAAAGTGATTAGTAAATTAATTTAGACCGAATCTTTTTTTGAGTGTATAGCATCCAAAGCCAAGTATGCTTACACAATACAATATATGAGATAGGCATTAAGGAGACTATGAAACATGACTTACAAAGTTATAAACAGAGTTGTGGTGGTTAAAATAAGAGGTAGGTAAACTATGAATTCGTGATCAGGGTAAGGTGTACTGCGCCTTTCACTATCGGATGTTTAAAAAAGACATCCAAAATGTTCATTAAATGGTTCATTTATCAGTGCACATATTGTACGTCATTCTTCCCCCGCGCCATGTTGGTCTGTGGGTCAGGCTTGAACATGGCTCCTCTGTTCGCCGCATGTTGAGGGCTGGTGCGGAGGGTGGAGGGAGTTGTGGAGGGCCTGCCATTCCTGGCCCATAGTGAGGTGGGCGGTGTGCAAGAGGGTGATTTTTTTTATTAAATGGTAATAGGGGACCATACTTTATTGGAAAATGTGACATTCTTATAACGTCCCTATTGGTGTTAAGGACGTTGTCTAGTAACGTTCCCAGAACGTTCTGAGAAGGTCACAATGTGGAGTTCTTTAAAGGTGTGGGGGACGTTATTTTGGGGACCTTCACAGAACATTCAGGATGTTCTCAGGACGTTTAGGGGACCACTATTATAGGATCCCTCTAGGCCTTTACACTACATTCCCATAATGTTTTCAAAATCTTCAGGGGACCAACCTAGAATGTTATTTTCTTAGAGAGAGAGCTCAATCAATAAAATGTTATTAAAATTGGCTTTATTGGCAGAAAACATAAAGCATTTGTCAAACAATTAAATTTTTTATATGCTGTGTCTGTGTGTGTTTAAGTGTGTCACGTTACTGGGAGGTATTGCAGACAGGACAAGGGGTAGGATCCATGTGCAGTTTAATGGTGAGTTATCTTACAAAAACAGGACATCGTGGAACACAAAGTAACAAATAAACAAAACAACAAACTAAGACCGGGAACTAAGCTATAACATGAGCAAAAACAACAAGACCAAACAATACCATTCAAAAACAACAACAACTAAGAATAACAAAGACTAGACGGGTGCAGGGTGTATAAATAGTCCAAACAATGAGTAGTGATCGGATGCAGCTGTGTGTGTGATGAGTGGAAGTGGAAACCGGGTGTGTGTGGCGGAATGATGGGAATTGTAGTTTGTGATGATTTGTAGTTCATGATGAAATGTAGTTCACCAGCGATCTCTTAAGTCCTTGATCGCTGGTGAACATGACAGTACCCCCCTCCTAAGGAGCGGATTCCAGACGCGACGAGACAATACCGGAGGGGGGGTGAAGCGGAGGCGGAACAGGGGGAGGGCATGGAGGGTCCGAAAAAAAAATTACACAAAACTGGAACATAACACTGAGTGAACAAGAACAGGAGTTGCAGAAACCGTGGAGCATTGATCTGTGGTGGACCTGGAGCATGGAACTCAGGCGGATCTGGAGCATGAAGCTGCGGAGGACCTGGAGCATGGAACTCAGGTGGATCTGGAGCATGAAGGTGAGGAGGACCTGGAGCATGGAACTCAGGCGGATCTGGAGCATGAAGGTGCGGAGGACCTGGAGCATGGAACTCAGGCGGATCTGGAGCATGAAGCTGTGGAGGACCTGGAGCATGGAATTCAGGC
>CAIGQV010018344.1:7653556-7664542 GCA_903798115.1 Danio jaintianensis | reverse complement strand
TCAGCCAGGTTTCCGTGAAACACAGAGCAGCAGAATGCAAAAAATCCATGAATTCATGAAGTCATCACTACTAATTTGATGTGGGACTTTTTGTTCAGATGACGACCGATTATTTGTTAGTTCAGCAAAGGTGTTAAATAAAAATCTAGGATTGTTACGCGTATTTTCTATCAGTTTGCAGAGGTGCTCAGTCCTGGCAGATTTTTGAGCCTTCCTACAGCTTTACATACTATCTTTGTACACAATTCTAAAGACCTCTATTTTTATTTATTTTTTTTCCTTACGTTCAAGGGTATGAGTTTCTGTTTTGAGAGTGTGAGTATGATTGCTATAGGATGGTGTAGTTTTATTCTCTCTCGCCTTTATTAATTTGATGGGTGCAGCAACCGTATTTAATGTGCTAGTGAAGGTAGTATCCATACTGCTAGTTACTACATCAAGGTTATTTGTGCTTAGAAATAGAGAAAGATCAGGTAAATAATCCATTAATTTGTCTTTAGTGGCCAGAACAATAGTTCTACCAGGGCAATATATCTGTGCAGATTGGCTAATTTCAAGTATACACAGCTTATATAATAAGATCTGTTACATCATCACTTTGTGTTAAAATGTCTACATCAGTGATCTAAGTGGGACAAGCAAGGGTTTATATGGCTATAATCTGAATCCTGGAGATGGTGTCCAACAGGATTTCAGCTCCAGCTCTGCTGGGGTGCAGACCATCAGCACAGAAAAGCCTAGGACACTCCTAGAAAACTTTCCAGTTATTAACAAAGAGAAGTTTCTGTTCTTCACATCATGCTAATAGCCATTCATAGCCTGCACCGGAGTGAATGACACCTGGGAGTGCCGCGGCATCGGTGCACTGGGCCTGGACGGAGAAACACACAGGGTTGAAGTGAAAGGAGTGTTGACATTGTACAACCCACTTACCTCAGATGAGTGAGCAGCAGCCCAGGAGATGTCACGCAAAGCCCATTTTTCCCGGAACTGTGTTTGTTTCATGTCGAGGTCACAGATCTGTATTTCAACTGCCTCCAGCTCCAATGCCTCCACCAATGCTTCTCCTGTACTTAAAGATAGACACACAAGCGACATTATACAGGGTGAAGAGCACAAGACAGTAACAGGGAAAGAAGACGATAGCTTTAGCTGGCTAGTGATGTTAGCAGGCTAAAGCTAGAAGCGGATACTAGAGAAACAAAGAATGACGTCACTACAATGTCATGCAGTTCGAACACAATTGAGCATAGAGTTTGCACTCAGAGCCCAAATGTTGTTGGGATATCTACACCCACCTTGTCTGTTCAACCTTTTTCCATAATGCAGTCTGGTGATGAAAGCATGGTTAGTTTTTTAGCCATCTTCTCACTCAGCAGACCCAATTCCAAGCTATGACATTTCAAACTTACTGTAAACCTTGCAGAGTTTGCAGATCATTGGATCCTTCAACAATTTCTCATTGTAGACAAGAAAACAGTTATCTGAACTGCTTAACTCCTGGGCATTGGAAAAAGTGCTGCCCTCAATCAGCTGATTGTCATCAATGTCTCATCCAAACAGCAATGCTGGCAGACTTGCTGACCAGCATTGCACTGGACTGATCCATGCTGCATGTCATACTTTTTTAATTAATCACAAAGCAAGTGAAAAACACTGTACACTTTAAGGCTGATCTTATAACTTCTACCTCTTCAAAATTGTTATTAATGTTGTTTTTATTACTGCTAATATTATTATTATCAACATGTGTATATTATAGTTATCGCATTTATCTGTCCACTTCTTGATTTTCTTATTATTACGATTATTATTATTGTAATTTTTTTTAGCTATTCTATTATAATATTATTCTTCTAATATTGTTGTTTTTTTCTTGTTATTCTTCTTATTGTTTTATCTGCTGCACCTTATTTTTTCTACTTCTTTTTCTTCCCTTTCTTCTTCTACTTATATTTCTTCTTCTACTTATTATTATTATAATCATTATTTGTCCTCTTCCTGATTTCCCAACCTCCCCTTACCTCCTCACAATTGTCATTAATATTATTACATCGACTTTTGTTATCATCATTATTATTAGTAGTAGTTTTACTGTTCTGACTTGTCCTCCTGTTATCTCCTCATTATCATTATTAGTATTTCTACCATAGTCATTATTTAGGTTATAAAAAACAACAACAAAAAACACTCAATTAAAAATAATAATAATAACAATAAAAAAAAGAAACTCCTCCATGAACCGCCACCTTACCGTGGTGGAGAGGTTTGAGTGCCTGAGTGATCCTAAGAGCTATGTTGTCGGGGGTTAATGCCCCTGGTAGGGTCTCTCAAGCTAAAAATGTCTTAGGTGACAGGTCAGACTTAAGCCTAGTTCACACTACAGGATTTTAAGCCCGATTTGGAAGTTAACGAACTCGCCGATGAATCGGGCTGTGATCGGGGAAAAATCTGGGGGTGCTCGGCAGTCATTATGTGTGAACTACTGAACAACTGACGTGTCGCCGACACCTCGCAGATGAAAATCTAATATCTAGCATGCTGAATATTCCAGAGCAATCGGCCGACTCGACCCCACGTGCGGTCAGATATAGTGACGAGCTGGAGCCAATGAGAGACCATATCAGCATGAGCTGAATGGCAGTGTGCTCAGGAGCTCAACAGAAACTTCTGTGATTGGCCAGAATGGGCATCGATGCACTCGCTTCATTCTGCGTTAACACGGACACCATAGTAGGCCATATTAACAGTGGAACTAGAATTATAACTATTAGTATTACCATAGCATTCATTCTGACCGTTCTCATTTAAGACGTCATATTTACATTCAAAGCTTCTATTGAGATAATAAAATTACGCTTTGAATGTCTGTCATCATATTTTATGACACCATTACCCTACAAATATTATCTTTTTGGTAATACAACCTATAAATATGTAGTTAAGACAGTAGAACACCCACAAAGGTCTCGGCCTCGCTTTCATTTTCACTTTCAAACTAGAGCTATTTCGCGGCACAGAATATGCTGTTTTGAAAGATATATCTGAAGTAAATTTATGTTTTTGCTATCAGAAAGTTATGTTTATATTAGCAGGAGGTTGCTAGGCAAAAAAAGGCACGCATATTTAAAGTCACGGCGAAAAGTAGCAGACATGCATGCAGTCATTTAAGGGGCAGTCGTGGCCTGGTGGTTAGAGTGTTGGACTCGTGATCCGAAGGTTGCTGGTTCGATACTCGGTACCAGCGGGAATTGGGGGTGGGGGGAGTGAATGACCAGCACTCTCCACCACCCTCAATACCACGACTGAGGTGAGTCCCTTGAGCAAGGCACCGTTCCCCCCAACTGCTCCCCGGGCGCCGCAGCATGGCTGCCCACTGCTCCGGGTGTGTGTTCACGGTATGTGTGTGTTCACTAACTGTGTGTGTGCACTTGGATGTGTTAAATGCAGAGCACAAATTCCAAGTATGGGACACCATACTTGGCCACACTACACTTCACTTCACTTCACTTCACTTCATTTTGACCTATATGGTACTTAAAGGTAGAAATGCTCAGTTCTTTTCTGTTTTGTAGTAAAAAAAAAAATGACAATGTTAGAAAGAAATACACAGATATTTAGGATCCTCCCTCAACATTTCATTGGCTGTGGTTTGGTAGCTTGACTGAGCTGCTGGGGGAACGAGTTGTTGTCAGATCATGTAGTGTGTGACCCCCCTTTTGTGGATCATTTACGTAGTGTCGCGTAGTGTGAACACCACAACGATTTAAAGACACAAAATCAAGTCATGTAGTGTGAACAGCACAGCGATCTGCCAATGTTTAAAGTCATGTAGTGTGAACTAGGCTTAAGTGCAGTTCAAAAACCCCTTATGAGCTTAATGACATCGAGTACTGGTTGGAGGAAAGTCCTTACCCCAGGTGGAGGAGTTCAAGTATCTTGGTGTTTTGTTCACGAGTGAGGGAAGGATGGAACGTGAGATTGACAGGTGGGTTGGTGCAGCGGCCGATATACTGGTTCGTTGCGGTAAAGAAGGAGCTCTCGATTTACCAGTCAATCTACGTTCCTACTCTCACCTATGGTCATACGCTTTGGGTCATGACCGAAAGGACAAGATCTCAGATACAAGCGGCCGAAATGAGTTTCCTTCGCAGGGGGGCAGGGCGCATCCTTATAGATATAAGGGAGTAGAGCTGCTGCTCCTCCACATTGGGAGAAGTCAGCTGAGGTGGCTCGGGCATCTGTTTCGGATGCCTCCTGGATGCCTACCCAGGGAGGTGTTCCAGCCATGTCCCACAGGAGGCCTCGGGGAAGACCCAGGACTATGGAGGGACTATGTCTCTCGGCTGGCCTGGGAACGCCTCGGGATCCCCGCGGAGGAGCTGGAGGAAGTGTCTGGGGAGAGGGAGGTCTGGAGTTCTCTCTTAAGACTGCTGCCCCCATGACCCGACCCGGGATAAGTGAGATGAAAATGAGATGAGAAAAAATAAGAAAAAAGGAACATGCTGCCATTTAGAACATCCAGACTAACTCACATTATGCATTGGTTTTATGGAGCATTTAAGGATCTTGGATAAATTGTAGTTAAGGTTGTATTTATTCGTATTTAAAGTCAATGTTACAAGTGGGAAACTACATTTTCCTTAAGCCCAGAGTTTCTGAGTAGGAGGCATTTGGCGAAATTGAGGAATGCAGCCTGTCAGGCTTGTATTTCCCAAAAAATAAATAAAAATATTTCTGAATGTGACAGGTTTGTGTAGGGAAGATGTTGTATCTCTTCCTTTCCTCCGGGGGGAGCTGTGTGTTGTGTTAGGGAGATGGGCTGTTGTTTGGCCTCAGTTGTGTTTCCTTGTGGGAAAGGTAAGGAGGGTTGTTCCAGCTCTACACAGAATCTGTTTAATTTTGTCAATAATATTTGCCATCTTGTTATTTTAAGAGAATGTTATGGTTAGGGCATTAACTAATGTGTAGATGTGCTTATTTTTGACACATAATTTTGATATTCTGGATGTTTCCATGAGGCAGAGCATATTTGATGTTGGTTTAGGTTTAATTGTGCTTTTTTATTTGGTTGGTTCTTTATATTCTGAATATATTTAACATTTATAATTGCCTGTCATATGTTGTAGTTTATCTTTTCAGTGTTTAAGTTAGTTTGTGAACAGCTAGCTTGCTAGATATTTTGCTGCAGCCACATTTACATTATTTATTTATGATAAATTGTTACACATTGTAATCTTTGAAGTTATTTTGTGATGTACTCAGTTGTGTTTCCTTGTGGGAAAGTTGTTGCAGTGCCATTTCGGCTGGGAGAGTGACAAAATGAAGAGAGGAGTTGGAAAGCTGCTCTGTTTGGCTCAACCACGGTCTTGGTGTCCTTCTTATTCATCCTATCATACACATACACACAACACAGAGACATTTTGGAGAAGCACACCAACGAAGAGGGATACTATTAATACAAATAAAAATTAATACATTTTAGCTTAGATTGGCTTCATAAATTATTTTAAACAATATTAAAAATGCAAAACACAAAAAAAGACCTGCTGACCAATTAAACTAGATAGCCTACCTCATGGAAGGGGCGATGTGGGTATGGGTATATTATACTAAGTCCCTTTAAGAAGAACGTGATCTCATTTCGTTATATGAGAAGAACAGTGCTCTTAAGGGGACCAGGGTTATTGTTAAATCTAGTCAAATGTTTAAGCTTTCAACAGGATTCATTAATTAATTAATCGACATTTTCAGCTTGAAAGTATGCTTGATTTAGGTTTCTGGTGTCTTGCCTGAGAGAAAAAAATCTGAATAAAACATTGGCTTGGTTGGCTGTAGCGGTCAGCATATGCAGCCTGAGGGTTTCTATGATTTAACGATTTAGTTCTTTGGCATCCAGTGTGTTGTCCCTTGTTTGGTTGTTTCTGGACAAAGTGATGATCTTATTCTGGGCTTTAATATCATCTAAAACCTACTTCATGAATTAAAGAACAACAGTGATTATTGGGACATTGCTTCTAGACCTGACAATCAGTTTGTTGAAGACATTCAGTGTTTACTGTCAATGTTTACAGGTGTTGAACATTGGAAAGGAGAAAATTTCCCTGATAAAATAGCCACTGTCAAACATATTCAGGCAGTAGTACTTAACAAGAATAAACAGGAATAAAGAAATAAACTTTACGAGACCCCCCCCCATAAATGTCAATAAATCACATCAAATAAGAACTAAACGAAAGAAACTGTGCACCCCAAACTAGTAACTTGAAAGTGACATGAAATAATTAAAACAAAATAAAAAATGTGAAAGTGAACCAAAACCGGGTCTGTCATTATTGTGTGTATGATCTGTAACAACTGATAAGAGAAAGAAATAATAAATTAAAGTCTTGTATGCTTGTATATGTCCTGTTTACTGTGGGGCCATGTCATTCGCCATCACACTCCTCCCCTCTTCAGAAGGCTGGCTGATACAACTAGACAGAAAGTCAGCCATAGCATTGGTCTTCCCTGGCACATAGTGGACCACAAATCACAAAAACACAGCGGGTGACACCTACTGGTGCTGGACACCAACTTCTTCAAACCCCTCTTTTCCAGATGAAGTGCCACATTGCCCTCCGACACAACGCACCTAAAAAAAAAGAACAGCAATATGCAAAGATGAACAGGAATCAACTGGTACTGTTCGTTTTACCTAAGAGGGACACCCTCACTCAAACCTGATGTAGACAATCGAACACAATGTTAAATGATGACTATCTGTACCAACAAAGGTTTTCAGACTGTACCTGCAATATAACTGTAACTTATAAATATGTCCCTTATGAAACTAAACATTCATACATCCTGTAATAAACAGCTGAATTTAAACTGACTTCATGCTCAGTCTGTCTGGTGTGGGACTGGATGACTGACACTCTGCTCTCAATTCTGTGTCTGTTAAAGAAAACACAGGAAATGAAGCCACAGAGCTTTGCAAGACCCCAGTGTTTACCAGGCTTTGCTAATTCAAGCAGGGTTATGAATAATGAATACAGGTCCAAGTGTAGAATACAGCAACAGACAGACCCACTATTAACTAAAATATTATTAAAATACTATTAACAACTTTAATTTATATTGATGTTTGTACAATTAATAATCATAGACTGAAAACCACAGGTCATAATATCCATTCCAGTGATGTGTAACCCCTCAGTCTAGCCTGCAGTGTGTCAAAGTCACTCACCTTTAACGACTACTAACTTTGAATTCTTGTCTCTTCCTGCAAGGATGTGATTAATGGCATCCTGAAGGGGAGTACTGTAGTTCTCTATGGCATGACCAAATTTGCTAAGGAAATTAAGAACAAAAATGTAAACAACAACACAACTTCACTACTTTTCATCTCACTGATAGCATGGATATTTACATAATATTTCCCTGCTGTCAGTATATGAATATATTTTATTTATTTATTTTTTATTTTCCATTGTAACCCTATCTATAATGTTATTTTTGACAAAGCCATTATTTTAACATCTTTCTTGTGCGTATGTATATATATATATATTATTATTATCATCATCATTATTAATTGATATGTGATCACCCTCCAAAATGTGTGTTCTTGGTCATTCGAATGACAAATGTAAAATTGAAAATAAAATCTAAAACAATCCCAGACTAAAATACTGCTTATATATGTTAAAACTATAACTGTCACACCTGCTGCTCGTTCTCACTCACCATCCACCAAGCACCACACCCGTGAACCCTCACCTGATTACTAATCACCCGCACCTGCAATCAGTCATCGGCTGGAATCAGATTCGTATGGTCCCCTTCGTCTTCTCTCCTGTCTTCTCCTGCGCTCTTCCATGGATGTCCTCCTACTGTGAATGCCAAAGCATCGATATAAGGGAAGTGACTGTTCTTATGTTGGCAATAGCCGTTGAACTGAACTGAGGTGCTGTACTGTGTGTGCGTGTGAGATGGCTCACCTTCTTCAACACCCTTCACCTACTTCACCTAACTACTATTGTGCATATCACTTGAATAAACACCCTTGAAGTTTACACTTCCTTGTGTGACCGTGACAATAACATAGTGCTAATTAAAACTGTTGTATAATAAAGCAAAAACAAAACTTTTTTTTTTAACATAAGGTAGATAAAAGATAAACATAGCGTGAGATGGCACAATACAATTTCTTGTCCTATTAAGCTGTCTACATTTCATGGATATTTCAAACAAATCGATTAAACTCTTTTTCTTTTTTTTTCATTTTACTGTCAAGTTAAACTCTGTATTGTTCTTTGGATGTGGCTTTGGGCAAAAGCGTCTGCTAAATACCATATCCATATCTATACTTGTGATTCGCACCTATTAAAACTTTTGTTATTGTTTTTGTAATATATTTCTTACCTGTTCTCCACAGCGTGCACTTCTTGAACTTCCAGGAAAATGAATCAGCTGTTGACAGACGAAGCTCTCTCCCATCCAGCTAATCAAAATGAATAATGCTAATATGAGCATGCGCAGTGTTGAATTAGCGTCTAATTTCCTGCGTTGTGTATAATTTCCCGCGCTGTGTCGCTGCATGCAGGGACCACAACAACCGATAGGGGGCAATGGCGGACACACAGCTATACAACATATGTCAGGTTTTTGGTATAAAAAACTTTTTAGAAAACCACTTCTTAGGTATTAAAACAAGGTTTATTAAAAAGGTTTATTTTATGAGGACAGCCAACTGTCCTCTTATACGAGAGAGTCTTCATTTCTCTGTGAAAAGTCTTGAAATCTGTCCTTCTATGCCCAAAAACAAACACACACACACTGACATGGCTGAGTCTTGTTCTACCTGTAGCATTACGAATCGTTTCTCCTTGCCGTGTTTAATTCTTAGCTTTGTTTATTAATTTTGGTGTTAACCACCAGAACCGACCTCTTTGCCTGTTTTTGACATCTCTTTTGGATTGCCCGCATGATACTGTTTGCTCCTGTGCTTGACCATTGCTTGCCTGACCACTCTCTGTCTAAATAAAGACTCTGCATTTGGATCCTTACCTCTGTTGTCAATAGCCTTACGTTACAAATTAGTTATTAAAATTAGTTATTACTGTAAAGTTTAGAAATGTTGAAAATATTTCTGTTTTTCCATTAAACATCACTTGGGAAATATTTTAAAACTTTTTTTTTTTTTAACTGTATTTTGAATTCAATTAACATATAACTGAATTCAGTTTTGAAACTGCAATAGTAAATGGTGAAATTAAGTAAATTATGACAGAATAATGACAATATTTTCTTACTAATGCAGTCAGACAGAGATTGCATGATTCAGCTGCTAATTCTGCATGGAACAGGGGCTCAAGGATGAGCAGACAGCGGTATCCTGCACTTAACACAGCTGAGATTAGGATGCTGATTGTGGGAGATTTTAGGAGCAGAAATTAGGAGCAGGGCTACACTAGCTATGTTTCCATCCGAAAATGCGAAATAACTTTATGCGCTAAACTGGAATATCGCATAAAAGATGTGCGAATAAAGCAGCGTTTCCATCCAACGAGTCAAAGAGAACAAAATCGTCACTTCCTGATTAAATGGCGCCAAATATCAACAGTAAAAACGGAATTTGCTGAGGTAGGAGAAGCTGCGTGAATCTTTTCTTCATTTAATAAATGACTTGCGCCTCAGAAGGCAATGCTGACACGCAGTGAACGCGTGGCGGCGTTTGAAGGCGTGACATGCGGAGCACAGACGCTCTTAACAATTCTGGAGGTCATTAATAATATAATAACACTAATACTGAAATGCTTAAGGCATTTTAGAATGACCAAAACAACATTTCAGATGTTTTACAATGTGATCAGCCTGCTGGTTTGTCCATTTACACACATTTTTATCATCACATGATCTCTTATAACCAAATCACATGACCTTTTTTTAATGCGCATACTGGAATTTGTTCGGTAAAAGTGTTTCCATCTTAGTTTATGCGCACCTTTTCTTATCGAATAAAAAGTTTATCCTACTCAGTTATGCGCATACATTTTTTATGCGCATTTCCTAAATTTATGCGCATCTTAGCGTTTCCATCAACCGATTTTTTATGCGCATATCCAAAATGCGCATAAAAATAGGTGGATGGAAACGTACCTAATGACATACTGCTTCCCTCATGCAACAGTTTCTGATGTAAACAAAGAACTTGAGGACATTTTCAAGAAGCACAAGACTGCAAAGTGGATTATCATCCCTGTGGTAAAGAATGATATTCGAAAAGAGCAGTCAGAACTCCTCGAGATGGATTTCTGTGAACTCTTTAAAACAGTCGGAAGACTAAAAATTCAGCCATTCATCAGTGGACCACTCCCGGCAAAAGGAACAAATATGTTGCTAAATGCTTGACTGCAGAAAACATGCAACAGGAGAGGACTGAATTTTATTGACAATTTCAATCTTCACATTTCATCAACCAAAAAGCAGCAAGCTCCACAACCACCTCTGCGTGCCACCTCGTCTTCCACCTGTAATCTGCCAGAGTGCCAGAGTCCCAGCAACACCCCGTTTTCAGCTGGTGAACATAACAGTTTTCAGTGATGTGTGTCAGGTGCCTGCTTAGATAACATTATCTTTATCAAATGTTTACAGAACAAGTGGGAACCGAGTGTGTCTGTAGCCTTTTCTAGGCGATATCGGTTTCATTATGTGATAGAAAGTCTAAGGCATCTTTAAGTCATGTAGTAAATCATTCAAATCTGGTATCTATTAAATGTAGATCTGAGACTACTGTAGGGAAAGTAAATAAAACTGTTAATTTAGCACTTTTAAACATCTGATCACTTAACAATAATTTACTTCTAGTCAATGATTTTATCAACACTACCTGAATTTTATGCTTTTAAATTTAACTTGGCTAAATGACACTTGTAGGGCAGTAGTCCTAAATGAAGCCACCCCTCCAGACTTAGATTTTTTAAATATATATATATATAT
>CAIGQV010018344.1:7621044-7653456 GCA_903798115.1 Danio jaintianensis | reverse complement strand
TATATATTTATTTTTTTTCTGGGTTTTCACCTTTAATGGACAGGACAGTGGAGAGTATTGACAGGTAAGTGTGGGGAGCAGAGAGAGGGGATGGATCGGCATAGGACCTTGAGGCGGGAATTGAACTCAGGTCGCCGTGAGCACCGTAGTGCATGTGTCGATGCACTAACCACTACACCATTGGCGCTGACCAGACTTTGATTTTATGAGTTTTTGCATAGTATAGCACCTATATCTGCATCTCCACACATTTTACTGATCATTATCTACAGACCTCCAAAATATTCTCTAGCTTTTATTGATGATTTTACAGAACGGTTATCAATAGTAACCTCTGAATTTGACTATTTTACTATTGCTGGGGATTTACAGGGACTTCAGTTGATATTTGCTGAAGTTAGTTGATGAGAACCAGTTTGAGTTCAAGGGCATCCTGAATGAATGCTGATGAAGAAACGTTTAAAGTTTCTGAAAATGTTAATATGTTGCACAAGTATTAGAATAACATGTAAATGACTATTCAGTACACCAAATTAGCTCTGCAGGAATATCAAACATGGCCTATCTGTTATCTTGTTTAACTGGTAGTGTTAAACATTAATTCCAAGAGTTTTAAAACAGAAGATTAATACAAGCAAGAGACTTGTTGCAAACACTAGATTACACATGAAGAGGAAATTATACAGGATTATATTAAAAAAAAGAATAAGTATTAAGTTGGGTTTTATATGAGCAGTATTAAGTCTCAAGTTCATAAAGGCCTTCCTTTTTACACATTCCTTTCCGGTTTGTAAATACCTTTGGGGGGGTTGGGTTACACTGATCTAACTGGCTGACTAGGAGGGGGTGTTTGAGCATTATTTGTTAAATATTACAAAATAACTGTTTGTCTCACATCATGTCGCAAATATGGCGATGGTCACATTCAAAGGTTAACATGTTTAGACAATTTTCAATCTGGTTCCAGACCAATCATAGTACAGAGTAGGGCTATTATGGGAAAAATCCTAATCACGATTATTTAAAGAGCCCCTATTATGGGTTTTTGAAAATTACCATCCATGCAGTGTGTAACACAGCTCTAAGTAAATGGAAACATCCAGCTGAGGTTTAAATCTGAAGTGCACTATGCACTGTGTTTAAAACTATTAATTCTTTTGAGTCGACTCAGAGTCAGATGAATTATTCGTCCTTTGTTCGGATTCTTTGCCGGAACGCGTCAACGTCGGTACGGGACATCGCCAAATATGAAGACGTAAACGAGCTTGCGAGGGATCATGAGATTGATCGTGATGGGAAGATTACTATCACTGAGAGATGGCCAGACATGCGGCTGTGGGGAATAAAGGGTTAAAGTTTCTTTTCACAACAGTACCACAGTTTACCATGTGCTGTGTTTGTTCCTGTCATTTTTCTGATGATTGATACAATAACCTACCCTGCAGCACGGGATTCGCCGGCCGTTTAATATTAAAGGATGGATCAGCAAAGACTACTAATGTATGGGACATTGTCAGTAACTGTTACACAGTTTATATGGACCAGTTTCTTCTTCCTCCAGATCCTGTAAGTATTTCTGTAAACAATTTTAAAAATAGTTAAAAATAGTTAAATATGCCACTGTGTGGATTAATACTGAATGTGTGTCGTTGTTATTACTTGCGGTTAGGGTTAAGAATAGAGGAATATGCTGGTGTTTAACTGCATTGCTTTAATGCACTCCTGCATTGGCTCACACATATACTCTGTGCTCTGACTACTGCATGAGCGTGCTGGGCGTTTCTCTCCATCTCGCGCTGAACCCAGTCAAAGAATGGCTTTGGGAACAAATGATCAGATGTGCTCCAACATTAGGCACATTCAAATCAAGAGATAAAACACATCTGTTTAGCTGTGCCTTTACTGAATAAGCACTGTGCTACGTTCGACAGATCACACTATTATTTCTTTCATTTTTTTTATGCCTTTAAAACCTGTTGTAACACATTTTAATGTTTTAATATTTTTATAATTTTTTTGTTTTTATTTCTTATACTTGTATTTTATGTTTCTTTTAATCTTATTTATGTAAAAATTTATTGAAGATGTATTGTCAAACAGGCAATGGTCAAACACAGGCAAACACAATGTAGCAGGGTAAAGCAGTTCACAGTATCAGAATCAAATCAATAGTATAAGAACAGGCAAAAAACAATAAGAGATTTAAATCAGTACAAGGTCAGTACTGACAATCAGTGTAGAATTGTTCACCAATGCAAAACAAGACTTTGCTAAGGCTTAGTTTTCGTGGTGCTTAAATAGTACAGGCTAGCGAAAATAAAATGTGTGTGATCAGTGACAGATTTGAGTAAATTAAGACAATATATTTTTGGTGAATTATGCATTTCTATAATGTGTTAATTGAGACTTTTGCTCTCTGTATCTCTCTCTAAACCACTGACATATTAAAATGTGTCTTATTTGTCTCTTTTTCCTCCTAAAATGTGTCTTATTTGTCTCTTTTTTCCTCCTACAGATGCATTGCACACTGTTCAGGCTTCTTTCCAACAGCAGTTGCTTTATTGCTAGCCTATATAATATGTGCTTCACCCTGTGGTTTGTTCCTACACACTGCAGTGTGGGTGACTAATCAGAAATAGGACAGCAGATCCAGCTCACACAAGGAAACAAAGAAGGGTCTGCAACACACTGAACCAATTAACTCCACACCACTGGCAGTTCTGACCTTTGGATGTGTTTCACAGTGATGTAATTAACACTGCAAATGCTTTTGAATTGGAGATGATAAAATACTGCCACTTTACCACTGAGCAAAACCTAATTTGTGCTATGTCAATAACAGCTTACTACATAATTCAGTTCTGTATTTATTTATCTTTTGTTTTTTTTTGCAATCACAGCTCTATCAAAAGGCTGTTATGGCTGCTGTTCTGTAACAATTACTTCATGCTTGGTAGTGCATAATCTGTCATAACCTAACTAGCAGTTTGGAATAATAATCACTGAATCAGTTTGAACTGACATTAATAAATGTTAAAATAAACTCATATTTTAACAGTAATGAGCCTTCATAGTGAGTACATAAAAGACTTAAAGACATCAGAAGACCTCTCTCTCTCTCTCCCGGATCATTAATATTTTTTATTATTTGATATGTTATAAATGTTTTAAACCTTGTAAAAATGATACACTAGGGCTAGGAGATAAACAATAATGATCTTAACATTTTCAATTATCTTAATTAACAAATACATCTTAACAATTCACATTTTTCCTAAGTTTATCTTACAAATGCATGTATATAATGCATTTAATATTTAATGCTCATACATAAAGCGGAAGTGCACAATAATTAATACCATAAAATCAGGGTGTGAATTATACACTGACTATCGGGGGGATTTTTGAGTAGTTTTTGTAATAAATATGCATGCTACAGTGAACCAAAATCATATTTAATTCAATTACATCTCATTGGTTAATCAAACTTATTTAAGTTTTCAGTATTTCTATACAGTAACTTCAGATGGGTTATTTCAACAGACAGTGTTCTTACACCTTTTCCAAATTCAAATTAAGAACTTTTCAAGCACTTTTAAGGCTTTTCTTAGATGTGATATTTCATCTTAAATTTATATTTATTATAATGATCTAAATTTCCAATTCATTAAGATTCAATCAAAACAGCTCAGTCCTTAATTTTGAATTAATATGTTCTTAAATTTTCGGACGACACTGTATTATTGCACCTGTTCACAACAGATTCCAGCATTATGGAATACAGAGTGGCTGTAGAATGGTTTGTTGGCTGGTGTGATTCCCACTATTTGGAAATGAATGTTAAGAAAACAGAGGAAGTTATTCTAGATGCCATGGCCAGTGAGCAAAAGGAGCTCTGTTTTGGTTCACAGTCAAGATATTAAACAGGTTGCTTCATATAAATATTTAGGAGTTCATATCGATTGTGAGCTTAATTGGCACTCTCATGTGTCAAGTCTGTGTCTTAGAATTCATCAGTGCTTAAACTTTTTACGGAGACTAAGATTATTTGGAGTGAATAGCAGCAAAATGCTAACCTTTTACAAAGCAACAATAGAGTATATTATAAGATATGGAATTACTGTTTGGTTTGGAAATCTAACAGTAAAAATAGGAACTCAAGTAAATAACTTGATGAGAGTGGCAGGAAAAAAAATATGGGAATTGAGACACTTGGTTCGCTACAAGACATCCTTGAGTTGTGCATAATTCAATAAGCCAAAAAGATTTTATCTGATTCTTCACGTGTTCTTGGAGTATGAGCTGATGAATTTTGGCAGAAGATATAGGGCCCATTATGCAAGTATAATAGATATAAATATTATTTTGTTCCTTTTTCAATTAAATTGATTAATGAGCAATTACGGTAGGATGGTTAAAAGAATAAGATAACTGCATTGGTTGGCATAACAGAGGGCAGTGTGTGCACATTGTATTTTTAAAATTGTTATTGTTTTAATGGAGCTGTATTTATATTAGGATGTATTTTAGGATTAGGATTTTTATGTGTATGTTATATGTTGTCTTGTGGCTGTCTAAGTACAGCAAAACGTTTTTCCTAATAACAAATCTCTCCTGAGGGAGACAATGAATTTAACCTTGAACCTTGATTCAGTCATGCATTAAGTGACTCACTAAACCTGCGGTCACACTGCACTTTTCTCACCATAGACTTCTATTCATATGCAAGCGAATGCATTCGCTGTGTTGCAAAGTTCAAGCTTGGTGAACTCTGACCTGCAAAATCGCATCATGTGACTGGGTGATACCAACCGATGATCAAAACATGACTTCTCTGGACAGAAATTTAAAACATGGACCAATTGTTCGCTTTTTTTAATTTTTAATCATCTTGTTTAATCCAGCCCCTTTTCGCAGCGCCATACGTCAGAATTTCGCACGCACAAACTCTAATATGACTGCAGCTTGAGAATGACTGGCACAAAGATTTTGTCACAGTCAGACCAGGTTCTCCACCCAATCAAACACCACGAGCACCTTCACCCGTACTAATCAGTCACGCACCTGACAATCATCACCGTCATCATCACTGCACTTCATAAGCCCCACACTCAGTTCATTCAGTGCCTAGCCTTGTTGCCAGCAACAGAAAGGATTGCACTGTCAATACACGGTCAGTGGTAATTCACTAGCACTTACCTTCCCTGTCTCCTGAGATCTCCAGTGTCTTCCGTCTCCATTCTTAGTGTGGTGTCTCCTGGTTCGTCATCTGGCATCTATTTGTCTTCATTGGTTCCTGTTCCACGTTCATCCTCTTGCAATACATTAACACTGGTTCCTGTTATCATCATTATACATCTGGATATATTTTACCTGCAAACTCACCTGCTTATATTATTGCCTTCCTTTCAATAAACTGTATTTACATTTACTTACCTGAGTCCCGACCCTTCTGTGCCAAATTTCTTGTTAACCTCATTTGTCAATGTCAACGGTAACTTTTTAAATAGTAACAACATGAGAGGTGTAAAAAAAAAAAAAAAAGGTCTATATTATCACAGTACAGGGAAAGCCACTTGATAAGTTATAATCATAATGTTTGTTTTATGTGATCCAAAAGCGCAGCCTCTCTCATACTATCCCCTCTGTGTACTTGCACAAAGACACTCTGAGATTTGAGGCTCACTTAATAAACTTTTGTTTTCAAGCTAGCAATAGTGCAGCAACATCATTAATGCATTTAGTTTTTTTTCCCCACTGCTCACAATCCAAAGGCACACAAAAAGATCCGTGTTTGTGCTACCTAAGTGGATCATGCAACAGGCACATGTGCAGACTCCAGTGAAGTTTTCATTTTATGCAAAAGCAAAACGTTTTTTACTATTTGGAAAGATTAATTATTTACATTTGCAATCAAGAGCTTTATCAAAAATCTGTGTTATTCAATTAATAAACCTTTAGATTAAAATACATTAATATCCAAGCATTTTTACTTAAAAGTTTGGAAACCGATTGCCTTATTTTTGCAAAGAAAACTTGAAGTGTAGTTAATTATTGACTAAAAGTAAGAAAGCAAGCACTTCCAAAGTAAATTAATTACTACACATGAAGTTAATTTACTTTACACGTGCATATTGCAGCTTTAGCTCTTAATAAACTATTGTTCACTTGGGTTCGTTCATTTTTCAGCATGACACATTACACTGGTCTTAAATTTTCAACTTCTATTTTACGAAAAGAGCATATTTTCTTACAGAAAATTTTATCACTTTTTTTTAAAATATGTTCTTGTAAATACTACAGTGCTGCAATATTCTAAGGTAACACTGCAAACAGCATTGAAGCAAAGAAAATAAATAAAGTACAACCCTGAAATACATTAATTTATTCATTTTCTTCTCGGCTTAGTCCCTTTATTAATCTGGGGTCGCCACAGCGGGATGAAATACAGACTTTCTAAAATGTAAACAGATGTTTAGCTAAAAAGCAGATTATTAATGGTCTATAATTTGGGTTTCAGATTCTTCCCTCCCAGCGAAAGCATGTTGAATAAATTCAAAAGTCCGTAAATAAAGTAAAGTAAAAATAAGACATACTGTGTGTGGCAAATTTAGGGACATCGTCCACAACCACTTTGCCCTCTAGTATAATGGCCCGATTTGCATCCACTTTGAGGTCCTTTGGACATCTCAGGCACGTCTTTACTGAAGGCAGGCCAACATCTACTGCACTGAAGTCAGTCTACATCCACATTAGTATAAATTTAGAAAGAAAAAATAAAGTTTAAATTTTATTTATAACTCCAATAAAGCATATGAAGAGTTCGGTTGCAAAACGCGATAAACGCCATTTTTGACATTTGGATTTTATTATTGGAAATCACTGTTCAGATGTACCTTAATCTATGTGTGAATTGCTGCCATTAATCAAATTTAAGAATGTACATTTTAGGCCTACTACAAAATGTTTTTTTTTTTCACAAAACGCGATATCTGCCAGACCAGTTTCTTTACAAAGTGCGATATAATGGTTATACGCGCGAACTCAGCATCCCCTGGGAAAAGACTCCGCCGGTGAAGTGCTCCGAGTTTGCTTATTGATTTAACGATAATATCAAAACAAAAAACATATATTTTTAAAAAGAGGATTCAATAGGCTAACTAAAAAACATTTACCATTTAATTGTTTATACTGTAGGCGAGCTGTTATACTGTACGTCACTGATCAACAGCTGTCTGTCAGTCAGAGAATCAAAGCTTCAGAGTCAAGCTAACGTCATGGATTTCGATGACGGATTGGAGCCGGTCATTCCAGCTGCTGTTGGGAGAAAGAGGAAGGCATCTAAAGAAAATCATCAAAAGGGAGAAGACCAAACGGGCAAGACATTCAGGGGAGGGAAAACATCCGAAGATTAATTGTGGACATCGTGCGAGTAATGTTGGTCTGTGTCGTGCCGACAAACTGTCCGATGAAGATGTAGCCTTCAACTTCACAAAAATGTATAAAAACGCTACAAAAGTGGACCAGGATAAAATACTCCTGCGTCTGTCAACAATAAACAAATGCATCAGGGAACGAGTCTCCGCTGATGTCAAGAAGAAGGCCAGGGAGGTTACAGTGAAATACTGCCTTTTGTCCTGCGCTCCTCCTCATCACAAGATACCTGTCTGCAAGGCTACATTTCTAAGTGCCCTTGGTAAGTTTATTTTTTCTAATAATTTCTTACATGTAGCTGAGTAGCCTATCTAAAGATTTATTTATGCGGTTGCATCTATTATTTATAGCCTAAAACCTCACATTAATTCTTGTTGTTGTTGATTTATTATAAGGGATCATAGAGGGCACAGGTTGTTATGGAGAAAAATAAACGGTTTTGTTTTTTTTCACAACAACCAATAAACTCTATAAGCTATTATTATTATTTTTATTATTATTATTATTACAGTGAAATAATTCATTAAATATGAAGGGGCGAGGCGAGCTTGTGTCACGGACTCGGTGCAACAGAGACTAACTTAATCTTAATCTAAGTAACATAATCTTACTTATCTAAGTTGTAACTAATCACAATTAGTCCGAAGCTGTTTAAGGATGGTTGAAACGATAAACATCCTGCAGTTTGTTTGCTCTGACAGCTCAGCTGCAAGTAGCCTAAGCCAGGCAGCGCAACGGTGCTTTTTAAAAAAAAACATTTAAATGCCCACTGTCCCTATGTGAAACACAAGCACACATACGTCCGTACGTTGTTGTACCTTTTCATTCAGGGAGTGCCCTGGATTACTGGCACAAGCCATAGTCACATTATGTTTATTATGGCATTATGTTTTGGAATATTATGAATATTTACGATTAATTGATAAATTATTGTTAATTTTCCCACTGATGATCCAAAAGATTTCTTCAAATGCCCATCCTTAACCCAGGTGCTATAAGCATAGTCTAAGATGGCCTGTTCAATCTTGGGTAGAAGCCAGAGGTGTAGCCTTTTATTCAATTTATTTAAGATTTTCAGGTTCCAGAAAAAAACACAGACAACCTTATTAATACCTTTTCTGTACTCCACAGGTGTTACTAAAGACAGAGTCTCCAGAGTGGTGAAATACTTCAGTCAACATGATGAAGCCAAACCAGAGTGCAGGGGTGGAACCAGAAATGTTGATGAGAAGATGGAGAACAGGCAGGCAGTAGTTCAGCATGTGTCCTCATTCATGTGCAAGGCCAGCCACTACGCTCGTTGTGGTGTGCCTGGACGGAAGTACCTCCCAAGTGACATGTCAGTAACCAAAATGCACCGGCTGTTCCAGGAGCAGAACCACAGGAACATCAGCTACTCCCTGTATTACAATGTTTTCAGCACCTGGCCATAGTTGTCCGTGGCCATAGTTTTCTCCCTGTTGACAGAGTTTTTGGAAGAATTGAGCAGGATGTTCGTAAGCAGGACACCATCCTCCTGCCAGAAGAATACTCCAACATCCTGACGAAGCATGGCTCTGTGTATGTGTACGGGAAGGACTGGGAGAGCTTTGACCACAAAGCTGCAGCCAAGGCTCTCATGCAGTCCACGCGGTCTTACAAGATCAGCGACGCCCAGGTGCTGGAGATCGATGGCAAAGGGTTGGGGGTGAGAACCACCTTCAGCGGTCCCACCTACCAGCACACTCTCCTGAAGAGAGGCAACAACTGGGGCCAGTATAAAGCAGAGTCCCTGCCCATGATGACCACAGTGAAGGCTGTGAAGAAGAAGGACATCATCAGCCTGCTTAAAGCCATTGGTGCCCCAGCAAATGTCGAGGCCTTCTACAATCACGCTTTGGCAGTGACCAGTGATGTCCACAGTGGGGAAGAGTAGACTAAAAGGCACAAAGGCATCTGAAGCCCATGTGACACTCAAGAAAATACACACTCACACACACGCACACAAACAAAACATTGATTCACTAGCTTTTCTTAATGGTATTACAGTAGTAAAATATAGCCTAAGGTGGATATATAGCGTTTAAAAAAAAAAAAAAGTTATGTTATGTTGTGTACGTTCTGGCCAAAACTAACTCAGAATCTTATTATTATTAATCAGTCTTTGTATTATTCCATATATTTATGATGTATTGTTTTTTTAACCAATTTAAGATGTTTTACAATGTTAAGATAAATATGTTGCATTTTGGCATGGTTTTTGACTTATTTATGAACTATTTATGGACATAAAATTAAATAAAAATATCCTAGATTTGAAGAATATTGTGTCCCTGGCCTTCACTGAGCTCAAGTAATAGTTTGATGTACAAAAATTGTGAATGAACTTGACTGTTGATATCTTAAATAATAATGTCAAATAAGCAATATTTCTCAAAATGGATATATCTCGTTTTGCAACGAAACTCTTTATATAGTGACCTGGAGACCAAAATCATAGATAAGGTAAGACTTTATTTTGATGGTCCCTCTGTTGATCCGCTACTAATCATCAGTACTCATTTAGTAGTGTAACGTAGAGTGACGCTGGACAATGGAGGTGAGGATCCAAATGCAGGTTTATTAAACAGAGATGGTCAGGCAAGCAATGGTCAACACAGGGGCAAACAGATGTACACAGGAAATCCGTAGTCGTAGTCATAAACAGGCGGATTGTCAAAAAGGCAGACAGCAGACAACATAAAACAAACAAAACAAAGCAAGGTAGTGATGTGACGTTGTGCACCGAGGCTTCGAAGCATGTATCAAAAAAATGATGCAGTGAAGCAGTGTACCGGAGCTTGATTCGTTTAGCCGTAATCACGTGATGTCCGAAGCTTCATTTTCACCTATATCGACGTGACTGCTTCGGATTTTGATTCAAAGGTTTAAACACCCTTGTGGATTAGTAAAGTGTATAGCGAGAGATAAGGCGTCAATTACATACATTTCTACTGTTTCAAAGCACTGCACCAGTTCCACACACCAGTAATTTATAGTAAAATGCTTTTGAACCATACTAAAGTGTGTTAGTGTATTATTTACAACTATTTTTAAAGAATGCTATTGCATTTTGTAGTATAGTGTGTAACAGAGGGCAGCTGACAAATGCACTGCAAAAGTCTCACTCTCATAGCCTCCTACTTAGAGCTTTCGCCTCCCATGCAGGAATTGCTGGTTCGATCCCCGCTTGGAATGAGAGTGTGGGTGTAGGACCGGTTGGAATAGATAAATATGAATACCTTTGATTTTACTACAGTCATCGGTGGTGTAATATAACATACCTTATATGTAAAAAAACTACAGTAATTGGGTAATTTGTTTATATTACTATTGTTGTATTACTACATGAATGAGTTGGTCAGTTGTGAACATTTTACATTTTTGCAACACAGAGCTTTCCCACACTTTAACCAGCAGAGGTCCTCATTGAGATCTGATTTGGAAAGCTTCGAGTAACGAACCTTTTTCCGATACAATTAAGTTGAACGGTTCACTGGTTCAGAAAGCTTCATTTTACCATCACTAAAGCAAGGTTCAAACACGGAAGGTAAGGAACCTGTGTCGTAATGCTCACAGTACAGTTTACAAGACTCAGAACAGATGAGGGTTCTCTTTATAGTCCATGTAATCAATTCATGAGCGGCTTCAGCTGTGAGTGTTTGCAATCAGACAGGATCTAGGCCAGGTGTGTGACTGGTGCATGACTGGATCTTGTAGTTCGTTAGTGAACTGTGTGTTTACCAGCAATCTGCACAGGCTGGATCGCTGGTGATTGTGACAAGTAGCATGTCAACAGTGCATCAACTGATATTCAACGAGACTGCTTCAACAGACAAGTAACGTACGTTCAACTAACCCTGTAAATTATAAGGTGCACTTCAGATTATTACGTGTAGATTTTTACAAAAGGTGTCTGTTGACAGTCTACATGTCTTCCACTACAGGTTATTAACTAGTAGTCAGCCAACTTTCTGTAGTTTACCATCATTCATGTTCTCAAATCCAGTCTGTCAGTTGAATGTCTGATGATGTATGATCAATATCATATACCATCATCCTTATTCTAGGAGTAATTAACCTTTTAGTTTTTACCAAAATCACTAGTTTAATACATGTTGATAGTCAACTAAAGGTTGGTTGCTTATCTGATGCTTTTCAACTAAGAATTTTACAATTAAATGACTATTAGTGGGCATTCTTATCTAAACATATCCAAATAAAGTGAAAAACAGTAGATAACAATAAGATATCAACAGAATACATACAGTTAATTATATGCAAAATATTATCATTTGAAACAAGGTCAACGCCATGAATTACAATGACAATGAATTACAACAGAACAAACACAATATGCAGGACATTTAGAGTAAAGCTGCTCTTCACTTTCGTCTGCGAGAACCATTCCCCTTTCCACCGTTCCGCTCTTCACATTCATCCATGCCAACAGCCAATCCCCAAGCTCTTACAAACCCACACCCCCGTTCCTTGCTTACAACCCCGCTCTTCACTTTTGTCTTTGACCACCACCCTTTTTATTTACTAAAAACAAAATTCCATTGAACAACAATTAGATAATCCATAGTAACAACTTCTAGTTAACAAGGCAGAAAAGAGGATGAGTTGTTTGTTGTTTTCCATTTCAGTGACCTTTTCTGCCAGTTCAACAACTATTTGTTTTCTGACAATGTTGTGCTAGTTTCAAACATCTGTATTTGCCCTTGAACTGGTCTAGAACACTTTTGTCTGCAATGTAAATCTCTGCAATTGCTGCTGTGTCTTTCACAGCATTTCTTGAACGTGAGCTTTCTTGAAAGCTGTGGTCATCCTGAAGCCACTTTGCAAAAGCTTGAGGATACGCAATGAATTTAACAATGAATTTATCCACTCGACTGATTTTAATTGTCTATTTACTTGAAAAGGGAATAATACTTCTTGTGAAGGGAATCATTTTTGAAGTTTTAATAAACTTTGATAAAGCTGGTAGCAAAAATATCTTTTACCGTTAAATTTACTGTTTTTGTGAGGCAAAACAAAGACAAATCCACATGGAATAAAATGATTTAATGACTAACACATAACAAACAAAATGTACAATACATAAAACAGAAAAGCGAGAAAATATAGAATTTAGGTAAAGAATGACCAAGAACCTCCCAGTTTAACCACAACTAACAAGAATCACCAAGGATCATAAAACACCTTAAAAAGGGGCACAGCTTAAGATGCATATGAAGAAATACTTGAATTACTCTCTTGTGTTGTGCGAGCTTCCTGATGCGTGTGAAAATCTGAGATCCTTTTGCTCAAGTTAGATGATCCCGGGGGGCATGAAAACTAAACTGAGTTCAATTTGTCTGAAAAGAAAAGTCGAGACAGAAGAGGGTCTCCTGAGGAAAAAGTTCTCCAAGGATTTTGGGGCGTGTAGTGTGGATTTAAGCTATTTGTCAGGTCACACCTATTCTCTCCTGACTGACCAATGCCTTGAAAGGAAAGTTTGCGCAGGAGATTTTCTTTGTTCTCCTTGCTGTGTAATCTGTGCCCAGGATAGACAGATAAATAACTCATGGAATCAGAGAATGCAAACCATACACGTTATCATCATATCCTACTGACTCATAAAAGTAATTTTAGAAGTAAAACATATCTACTCTGTGTAGTAATTAATGTTTAACCTACAACCTCAGATGTTACATGTAAGAAACTTAATAAAAAAAACAATACAGATACTTACTGATTTAAGAAAAACAAACTGCACAGTGTCACGATCACCAGCGATCTAGCAGTTGCAGATTGCTGGAGAACTACAAATCTGCCATTGATATAAACTACAAATCCCATCATGCACCTGACACACACACCAGTTCCAGTTCTTTCCCTGATTGCACACAAACAGCTGGAAGCTCATCATTGACTGATTACATGGACTATATATACTGCTGTCATTCTCACACACATTGCTGAGTCTTGTTTACCTGTAACATTACAAAGTGTTATGTCTAATCTTGCAGTGCCTTTTGATTATTGTCTTGTTTCTTGTTTATCCTGTTTGCCACCTGCCTGTGACCACGACTACGCTTTTGGATTACTTTCATGATACCTGCCTGACTAAGCTGCAAATAAACTGCGTTTGGACCCTCACCGCAGTTGTACTCTGACTCCCATGTTACACACTGACAGAACAGTTAAGCTTTTGACTTGTAAATTTCATGTCATTCATGGGGTATGGGGGGAGTTGTGTTTTTTGGGGGGCTTGTAAATACATTGGTAAAAGTAATGCAAAAACACATAAAATAAATGACGACTTTTGAAGAAACAAGAATCCTGGAAATTTTACGAGATTTAGGAATCCTGGCCAGATGTTTTTTTTGTTTGTTTTTCAAAAAGAGAACAAGTCCAGGAAAAAGAGGATGTCTTGTCACCCTATAATATGCACAATGCCTCAAATCCAGTATAATGCACTAAGCTAAAAATTATACATGTAAACAATGTAATAGCTTCTCATTTTCCACCAAAGGCCTGTTTCAGTAAGGAGGTTCAACCAACTCGGAGTTTAAACTTGAACTCTGAGTTGACTTACAGAGAGATTAAAAACTCAATTTTCGGTTTCAGAATAGCTGATTTGAGTTAGGTCAATCAACTTTGAGTAGACTAATTCAGAGTTAAGCACGCACACAGTGACTATAAAAAGGCATTATCAATGGAGTGCAGATATTACGAGTCACCATGGTAACATCTAAGAAAAGAGATCAGCATTTCTTTCTCCAGCTGAACTTGATGTGCTCATGCAAAGTTATAGCAAATATGACCATTCATTCATTTTCTTTTTGGCTTAGTCCCTTTATTAATCTGGGGTCGCCACAGCGGAATGAACCGCCAACTTATCCAGCATATGTTTTATGCACAGATGGCCTTCCAGCTGCAACCCATCACTGGGAAACATCCATACACACTCATTCACACACATACATACACTACGGACAATTTAGTCTACCCAATTCACCTTTAGCGCATGTCTTCCATCCAAAAAACCGGAGCACCCGGAGGAAACCCACGCGAACACGCGGAGAACATGCAAACTCCACACAGAAACGCCAACTGACCCAGCCGAGGCTTGAACCAGCGACCTTCTTGCTGTGAGGTGAACGTGCTACCCACTGCGCCACCGTGCAGCCGCAAATATGACCATATATTTAAAAAAGCAACACCACTGCATCAGTAAAACAGAGACAGTTAGCATGGGAAAACATAGCTGCTCAAGTTAATGAATAAGTTTACATTTAAAATATTTAAATATAATTTAAAAAAAGTAATGTAATATGTGACGTTTATTGACTTTTCACTTGAAAAAGTGGGGAATTGGCTGTAATTGTGAAGTTATTTCAGATGTAATTGCATTAAATTACATAAAATAGGCTACTGCATAGTTTCTGAAACAAATTTGACAAAACAAGGGTGCATATAACCTTAACTTAATGTTCAGTGGAAATGTTTAATTTAAGGTTCCCACTGGTACACACATTGATCAGTTTAAGATAAGGTTCTAAAATTGAGTTTTTAATAGATTTAAAAGTGCACTTGTGTCTGCTTTTTTATTAATCAAGTGGTAGAGGTTGATATGACATTTAGAATGTAAGCAGTACTAAAAAATAGTTTTTAGAACGAGTAATAATCCCATTATTCTAGTTACAGTACATGTCCCTGTCGAAGGTCAGTGAATTTAAGCTAATTATTTATTTAAAAAAGGACAAGCCATTCTCATGACTTTGTTCTTTGTGACTGAAATATAGGCAATAGCTATGTTTCCATCCAAAAATGCAAATTAAATTTATGCGTAAAACTAATATCGCATAAAATATATGCGAATAAAGCAGCGTTTCCATCCAACAAGTCAACAAAATTGTCACTTCCTGATTAACTGATGCCAAATATCAGCAGTAAAAACAGAATTTACTGCGGTAGAAGAAGCTGCGTGAATCTTTTCTTTAGTTAATAAATGACTTTCACCTCAGAAGACAATGCCGACATTCAATAAACACGTGGTGGCGTTTGAAGCCATGAGACGCGAAGAACAGACGCTCTTGACAGTTCTGGAGGTCATTAATAATATAATAACACTAATACTAAAACGGTTAAGGCGTTTTAGAATGAGCAAAACAACATTTCAGATGTTTTACAGTGTGCTCAGCCTGCTGGTTTGTCCTTCCACACACATTTTCATCATCATATGATCTCTTTTAACAAAATCACATGACCTTTTTTAATGTGCATACTGGAATTTGTTCGGTACAAGTGTTTCCATCGTAGTTTATGCGCATATTTTCTTATCAAATACAAAGTTTATCCAACTCAGTTATGCGCATACATTTTTTTATGCATATTTTCAACATTTATGCGCATCTTGGCGTTTCCATTTCCGTTTTTTTTATGCACATCTCCAACATGCGCATTAAAATAGGTGGATGGAAACGTAAGGCTAAGGCGAGAAATACCACTTCGTCTTTAAAAAAGGGGAGGAGACCGACAGAAACTCTGAGTTTAGAGAATAAAACCTGCTCCTGACCAGGTTAGGTTCACAGAGTAAGTTACCACGATAACTGACGCTGAGTAAAAGTTACCTCTCTTCTCCAGAAACAGGCTTGACTTACCCTGCTTTCTCGAGTTTGACAAACCTGCCATTTTGAAATGGAAAACCCAGAGTTTCTCTCATTTCAGGGTTAACATACTCTGAGTTTTCACTTAACTCTTCATCTTCATCTCCAGTGGCCATTATCTCTAAGTTCTTTTACAAAAAATAAAACAAACACAAATAAACTTTAAAGCATAACTTTTACCTCTGCCTGCAAATCTTTAAAGAATATTAACAACTCTGACTAATGAGATACAATATTGCAAAATAACAAATGTTTACAAAATCCCTTTTAATCCAAAAATATGCAAATGCATTAGTGTTCTACGATCAAGCTGCACTGTGTAGTAACTATTAAAATGTTTATAAGTATTTTTGATCTGATTTATAATGACCAAAAAACTAATAAAAAACAATCTGCTACGATTTGGCATTGCAGTATAGACCTATAGATGGCTACTGAAGGTTTTTTTATTTTTTTATTTAATATATACAGAAAAGCAGCTGCATATGGATTTAAATACAATTGCTTATACACATACACATTGTTGTGATAGGTAGACGTGCAGATAGGGGTAGTTCCAAACATTGCTTTATTTTAGAATGGTCAGGCAGGCAGGAGTCGAAAACCAGCATGTACAGTGTAAAAGACAATCCAAGAGCATAATACAAAAAACAGGCAAAAGTTCAGGGCAGGCGGCAATATTTCAAAAACACGATGAATAGTTCAAAGGTCAAAACACAGGAAAAACAAGAAACTAGGAAAACGCTTTGAATTGAAGTGTGTTGTTTGCAGAGAAACTGCACAGAAGGACTTACTTCAAATATTGACAATACTAACAAAAATAAAGTAACAAGAGCTTAAAAAACTGGTAAACTGAGACTGAGATAGACTCTCTTCAATGATTATGCTTTGCACCATTTATTTAAAAGTACTATGTCAAATAAAGTAATAATAATAATAAATTTTATTTATAGTGCGCTTTTCTCAAAGCGTTAACAAGAGCATCAGAACACAATAAAAGATACAATACAAAAAATACAAATTAAAAAAGAAAGCCTCATAAATTATAAGCAATACTAAAAAGGTGCGTTTTAAGAAGTTTCTTAAAACAGTCCAGGGAACTGGCATTTCTGATGTTTGTAGGAAGAGTATTCCACAATTTAGGTGCACGGTAGGTGAACGCCCTACCTCCCATGGTGCTAAGTTTGCAACGAGGCTGAAACAAAGTGAGCCCCAAAGCGGAACGTAGAGAGGAAGACGCTGTAGATATCAGATCACATATAAAGCAGTTCATGGTTCTGCTCCTGATTATATAAGTTAAAATCAAGGTTTTAAAATCGATGCGTGACTTAACAGGCAACCAGTGTAACTGTTGGAGTACAGGGGTAATGTGAAACCGAGATGATGTATGAGTTTACACACTTGTGGCTGAGTTTTGAACATATTGTAAAATCTTAAGTGAATTGGCTGGCAGACCCCCAAATAAAGAGTTACAAAAATCTAAACGAGACGTAATAAAAGCATGAACAAGCCTTTCAGCATCTAGTGTTGAGAGAAAAGGACGGATGCTGGCAATGTTCCGTAAGTGATAAAATGCGTTTTTTGTTAATTGTTTACAATGAGGTTTCAGGCTTCAAGTTGAGCGTCAAAAAGTACACAAAGATTTCGTACCTGCATAGAAGAAGTTAGAAGGGAACCATCAACTGTTAACATAATATTACCACATCTATTAACAATAGAGGGCGTGCCAATGAGTAAAATCTCAGTCTTGGAGCTATTTAATTTGAGATAGTTTTGTTGCATCCAGGCTTTAATCTCTAACAAGCAGGCATTAAGTGTCAACAATGAGGCAGATAGATTAGGAGATTTATAATGTAAAGCATAGCAATGATAATTAATACCATAATTTTGAAGAATTTGTCCGAGAGGTAGCATATAAATGCTAAACAAAAGAAGTGAAATCAAGGCCATTATCACTTATTTTTTCTTTTTTTCTGGGTTGTAAGCAAAGTCATTTATTTTTGAGTCCTTTATCTATTGCTAGGACATCATCCCCAGGCTTCATAAACTTTATAAACGCTAACGTGACATTGACATATGGGTGTCAATCATACTGTGTTGCAACGACCCACCCTTCTCTGCCTCTGATAGGCTTGTAACGTTAATTAAAGCTGCGTTCCTCTCATATGATTGGTAGGTGAAATAAATTGGCTCAAAAATAAACCGCATGCGCAGGCTCTAAAAAATTTTTTTTTTCCTCACGGCCGCACGCTCCAGCATGGTGCCAGAATACTTTAAGCCCTGCATGCTAAACTGACATACGTCATGTACTAAACATTATAAATTCTAATCACACCAGTGTGATGGTAACGTTAAGCATCAAAGGGTAATGTAACGTTGTACGTTACATTGCCTCACTGGAAATATTATCTTCATGTTAACTACTTTTACATTAATTGTCATGATCACTACACGTGTCACTAATATGAACTACAACTCCCAGAAGTCTTTGCACTCATCACTCCTGCCACAGCTGACAATCATTCAGACACTGACACACGCACTGAAGCTCATGATTGACTCATTACTTGGACTATTTATACACCTCACATTCTCACACTTTGCTGAGTCTTGTTCACTGTTCACCTGTAGCATTACGAAGCATTAATCCTGTCTAGCCTTTCTGTGTTTTGATCCATGCCCTGTTTTCCAATTATTGATTCTTTGCCGCCTGTACTGACCATTCACCTGTTTTTGACTAGTTTCTTGGATTTACTTTATGCTCCTGTTTGACCATTACCTGCCTGACTACTCCTATTAATAAACTGCATGTGGATCCTCAACTCCGTTGTCACCTGACTTCTCCTTGGTTACATTTATAAACACAACTTACCATTTTTGTTTGTGAAGTCTTCCTCATCTTCACCCTCCGGATTTTCCCTATGTGCCTTTGCCGGGGTAAAATGCATGGCAACGTTCTGCCAGGTAACAGATGGGGTATTGAATTCACTTGATCAAACATGTGTATGCTGAAAATAAGAGTTGTAAGTAAAGACCACTGTGGAGTTACTGTTTACAATCTGAGGACAACCAAATATATGCAAAAATAAATGCTAGAACTGTGATCATAAAATGAACATGGTTGCCTCCCAGACTATGGACTACTGCATTTAGTAAGAATAAATTATTTTAAATATGTGTTCATATTTTGTTTAGCAGTATGCATAACCTTACAGTCATAAATTAGTTCAAGAATGTCATATTCCTATTGTAGGATTCTCCACTTGTAGAATATTCCTCTTGTAGTAAAATGGTATTTTGTGAAAGCTATATAATCACTAACATTATACAGTATTGTTTTAGACTTTAAAAAAATTATTTGTGTGGGTTCAGTGCGTGATTCCAACCTGCAATCCAACCACGCGAACATGGGGAGAACATGCAAACTCCACACAGAAACGCCAACTGACCCCGCCCTTATATATATATATATATATATATGTGTGTGTGTGTGTGTGTGTATATGTATGCCACATCTGATAGCCATTTAACTTCTGAAAAGATTATTACCCAGCTAGTGAAAAACATTCAGCACATTGAGCATAGAAGTCCAATCGTAATATGCCATAGTGACTCATATGTCCATACACAAAGTGTCATGCAAGTTTATAATGGCAAGTCGGTTGGATGTGAAAACGGCAAAGAAACAAACTTCCCACTTGACTGCTATGAATAGGAGGAGGACATTTCTGACAAATGGAGTAATGTTTCATCCATTGACTCAGTGTTAGATACATTTGCATTTTAAACAAATTTTTATATCACTAAGGGGTTTAAACTCCACTCCAGTATCACTTCACCTACTCCATCTTCAAGAGGTACTTCCAGGACCACCAGTCAAGCCACACCCCATATCCTCAGCTCTCCATCCATCTGCCATCCTGTGGGGGGACGAATGCCCACCTCTACCATCCTTGCACACCATGCATTAACAAAAGGCGCTTCCATTCACAGTTGCCGATGCCCTTATTAAGACGCCTCGCATGGATATCAGCTAAAACAATTCATTGTCTGCCGTACATGTACTATGTTGTAAAAAAAATTCATTTCTGATTCTCTCTTGTTTCTCATTTCAGAGATCATGGCAGCCGGCTCCAGAAGCTGACCCTCATCCAACCTATTACACTCCACTTCCATTCTAAATGCATTCACACTCTACGCAAAGGATACATTTTCACTCACACAGCCACACCCTCGATGCCATGTTCACACTATCCTTTTTTGTATTTTGAGATGTTCTGAACTAACATCAAATTTCAATCCCACAATCCACCCCCCCCATCCCATATCTGATCTAACTTTGCAGGATGAAGAAACTCTATCTTTCTTTATTAAGCTAAGCAAAACAGATCAATTACGCAAAGGATATTCTATAAACATTTTTGACATCCCCTCCCCCACACACCCATTCCAAACCCTCTTAGCATTCTTACACCACAGGAGAGCAATACCACCTCAGGGAAGCCCAGCTGATCCTCTCCAGCCGACTTTCACGCACATGTGTTTCTAGGCATAAGCACGATTCTGCCATTTCCCCCTATTCCCCCTCCTATTAACATAGGAGCTTCTTCACTACCCTTCCCTTTTTTCTTCCTTTAACCTCTTCCCTCCAAACTCAAACTATCCCATACTTCCATTTACTCTCGTTCACCACAGCTCCGACCCATTTAGGGGTTGCCCCGAATTTCAATTGCTGCAGCAGCGACGCTCTAAACAAGTTCATATACGTTTACATTTCCAAATACGTCACACTCCCCCGCACTAATACAGCAGTAAATACTTCTGCGGGAGCGCACATTGCCTTCATACTGACCCACTGCACCTCTGCAGCAGCAGAGACGCTCTGCTGAGCTACACTCACCCATAGCACCACTGCCGCAGCAGGGACGCTCTGCCTGAGCTCACATACACTTCCATTTATTTATACTATTACACTCCCCAGCACTGTCACAGCTGTTAAAATGTCTGTGTATTTCTTAAATTCTTTGATACTGACTTCTATCGCACCTCTGCAGCAGCAGAGACGCTCCGCTGAGCTTATCCTGACATTTCACCACTGCCATTATAGAGTCTCTCTAGCAGAGCTCATACATCCCGCATTCAAATTATTACATCTGTCTCACTCTCTTGCCCGGTAAGTTAAACACTGCTACAGGAGCACACATAGCATTTGCAACATCGGCTGCCAGTACACCACTTCAGTAGCAGCGATCTCTCTAACCTAAACCATTCACCTTCTGCACCGTTTAAATCTTTGCTCCTGCAAACCCTTTCCTGGTACCATCTTTCTAACACTTTCCATTCAGCAGCCGGTTATGGCTTTGATCTTTATTGCCTTTTGGGGGGCTGTCCCGAGCTAATTAAGGCATCTTGGGGAGTTTTCGAGATCTACCTGAGCTCAAACTCTCCTCTCGCCTTGCAAACAGGAGGGAGCCCCGGGCTCGAGGATCTTATGAGCTCAGGGCTCTCTCCAGTATGGCAAACAAGCTTTATAATCAATCATCAGCTAAGTGTGAACTCTTGAAAGGGCACCTATGATGAAAATCATCTTTTTTTAAGCTGTTTGGACAGAACTGTGTGTAGGTATAGTGTGTCCACAGTCATATTGGGGTGATATAAAGACAATAAGTCTCTTTTCTTAAATGTCCTGACGTTAAAATAGAATCCAAATCCCTCCCATTTTGAGGCCGACCGCAACTTGACGTAGGAGTGCGGTTTTCCCACCCACTGAATTGATTGACAGCTGCGTATTAACATGTCTCCATAGTAACGTGTATAATCATATCAACAAGACAGGATGTGTGCAAAGCAACTGGGAATAAAAGATCTGTTCCGTTCGCTAGGGTCAAGAGTGAGTTTTACAAGTTTAACACATTTTTAAAACCGTGCATGTTTGTAATGAATTACAGCGATTTACTTCAGCTTTACTTTATCACCACAGCAGTGGATATTAATGTGTATCCTGTCACATTAGCACAAAAACAGTGCAAAGCTAAACGCGGGTGCTGTCTGTGTGTGTGTGTGTATCTGTGTGTGTGTGCGTAAACTTTGTAACGATATTGTGTGTGACTCATCATTGCAACTTCACAACAAATACATAAAATAATCATTGGGAAAGTTCTTACTGTAATATTTATCACAAACGTTACGTGAGATCTCTGTCTGTTATCTGAGGCAGCCGAGGGAGATTGAGGCACACTGACAGGCACGTGGGAACGGTGGGCGGGGAGGACTAGCATTAAAGGCACAGTCCACAATAACAGCTACAAGATGCTCAGAGCTAAAAATTACAAACTTCTGAAAGGTATAATAAATAATGTGATAGGTGTTTTGAGCTGAAACTTTACAGACACATTTTGGACACACAAAAGACTTATATTAAATCTGGAAAAAGGGGTAAACTAGGTGCCCTTTAAATGAAAAAAATGTATATAATTCCAGGACTCTCTAAATAAGTAAAGTTTCCTAATTACCAATAAACCAACAAATAAATACACCTTCCAAACTACTGCACATTTTGTCTCTGATCTGTGCACGCCTTGAAAAGGCATTAGTGTGAACCAGGATAAACAGTCAAGCTCACTGGCTAGCTCTCTGGGAGGATCCTAGAGGAACTAGTTGAAAAACAAATCATTTATGTTTTCTTTGTGGGGACAAGGAAGGCCAGTTCCATTATAGAAAAAAGTACTAGCAAGACATCTACCAATAAATGTTACACTGAGAACTTACTTTCAGGAAGTGCTCTGCTCTGCAAAGTGTAAAACAAAGATGACACATTTAGTGGTGTTTCCTTGCTGTCCAGGTACCCGCATTTTTAGGACAGGCTACAGAAAATACTTGTGTTGTATTTCGTGAGTAAAAATAAGCTTCATTAATTTGTTCAATTTGTTTGTGTTGCATTGAAAGTTTATATAAAATTGGGTCAATATAGATCAGAACGGACCTTTGAATGTTTTGGAACACTTTCATATGTCACCCGTTGCTGCAGATATGGAGTCAAGTATTAAAATGCAAGACCTGAAAAAAACACAAACATGGTCACTATACGAATAACATGGTCAAATACTAGCAGAATAAGATGCATTTTTGTGGCAACTATGCTGATTAGGCAAGTTTGGTATAGAATGAAATGGTTCAGCAATAAGAGTGACATGGCCTGAAAAAACTATTGACAATTATAGTTTTTTCTCTTTTCTGCTTCTGACGCACTGTGTACAAATGCTTCTTTGACTTGGCAGGCTGGATTAAAGAATTAAGAAGTAATGGCCAACACTAATTGGAAATGTTTTGATAATTTAAATAGTATATTAAAGCTAATGTATACTACTCTGAATTATGTATGTGCCATTTGTGTTTAAAAAAACAATAATAAACTCAGTACATATCAAACAATCTGTAATAATGGATGCAGCTATAGTGACACATGGTAACACTGTTCCTCACCCCAATGTCTTCAGAAATACAGTACTGCATCATCTTTCAGTTTGCATTTATTAAAATCTAAGTCTTGTATAAAAATGATTCAGCAGTCAAACTCAGGCAATGCAGTAACTACTCTTCCACAAAGTTGCACCTGCCAACTTTGCTTGAATGAGCTCTACATTTGAGATGGTAAGTCCCAGCAGGCACAGGACGTCAACATGACGTCAGATTGATGTTGTACCCCAACGTCGGGGGACATTGCATTTCGTTTGGAAATGAAAATCGGGTTGACGTCAGAACCAATGAATGTCCAACATTCAACCTAAAATCAACCAATATCAACATCTAATGGTGTTACAGACGTTGTGTGGATGTTACCACTATGACGTCTATTAGACAATTTTGGTTGCCCTACCTGATGAATAAATGTCAGTATTTGACGTCAATATGACGTTGGTTTAAGATGTTGGCTCAACATTGGATTTTGGTCACTTTACAACACAACCTATAATAAACCAAATATCAGGGTCATTAGACATCATTATTGGACGTCAGAATAACATTGTCCTTAGACGCTGGCTAGACATTGAATTTTGATCACCTGACGTCTTGACCTAAATCTAACCTAATATTAACGTCTTATGACATTTTGTGTATTTTTCAGTTAATAATCCATTTATTTGGTTTAATAACCTAAATGCAACATTTACCTCTTTCTTTGAACCAATTTTTGTCCAATTTATTCTGCACCTTAATTTCCTGGGTAGCAAACAATAACGAGTTTCCAGTGAATTTTGGAAAAAACATTATCAGATAATATAATTTGTTAAGTGACTCCAACAGTAGCACAAGTAAATTACATGCATTACAGTGTACATTTTACACTGTTAGAATCTGCCAGAGTAAGAGTATGGTCCCACCATATTTAATAACAGCCAGTAAATAGATCAAGTACTCACCCAAGAACATTCTCGACTATCAAAAGATAGTCCTTACAAAAGATGTCCTTCATCTTTTGTCCAGCTCATCACATCTGTAAATCCACTGTAAATGCATAAGATGACATAAAGCCAGATGGTCCAACCGCAATTACTGGGGTATCAGGAAGTTGGAAGCTGGAAAAGGGAGACAGGGTAAAGGTAAATTTGTTTTCATTAAAAACAAAAGTAGAGATTTACAAGTATCAGTGGAGTACATGTGGGGGGTAGGGAATCTGGAGTTGCCTTTGTTGGAGCTAATTATACCAGAGAAATATGTGGATTTGGTTTGAATGAAACAGATTTCTTATAAAGCAATACATGAGATTTGTACATTTCTTTGTGGATGGTGAGACCAGTTCTACGATAGGAACGCTCAAGTTGACGACCTTTAGCTTTCAATGAGCGTAAACCAGGGAGCAGTATGAGAAAAAGTGACAGACCGGGATTGAGAAAATTGAGGATGTTGGATAAGTCATTGTTATAGAGAGCAAGCAGATCATCTGGGGTGGATAAATAGTCCGGAATTAGAATATTATCAGTACAAGAAACAAGGGTGTCGATATTATTGTCCTTAATGTTCCTAAATGACATGAGACAAGGTGTGGCATTGAATGAGCGGAGACAGTGATCTGTCATGAGTTCATCAGCTGTACAGAAGGTGGGGATGAGTCCAGAACAACATAATAAATCCAGAGTATGACCTTTTGTATGAGTGGGGAAATCTGAGTATAGTTTGAGTCCAAAGCTATCTAGACATGAAGAAAACTCTCTAGATAGATAGTGATTAATATTGTCCATATGTATGTTGAAGTCCCCTAGAAGTATTACATTTGATGACAGAGTAAAAACATGTGTATGTAAAGCAGCAAAGTCATTAATGAAGTCATTGTGGGGTTTAGGAGGACATTACACATTGGCAATGATGGTGGGAATTGGTCCAGGCAGTTTTTACACATTATAGATTCAAATGAGGAAAACACGGGAACAGATACCTGCAACACTTTTCACAATAAACTATCGCGAGACCACCTCCGTGAAAACTACGAGGTTGACAGATGTAAACAAAACCAGGTGGAGTGGAATCGTTAAGTTGTGAAAAGTCATGAGGCTGCTGCCAAGTTTCAGTTAAACACAGAAAGTCAAACTTACGGTCGCTGAGGAGATCCTGCATGAGATGACCCTTGCTCGTAAGTGAGCGGATGTTAAGTAGACCGAGTTTGACAGAGGAGGTGTCATGTGTAACGTTAAGGGAAGTATTAGCTGACCTGGCTAATAACGGACCGCTGGCTGGTGCTTTTTGGGGTGCGTCAAACATTGGACCAAAATGAACAGATTGCTTTGGAGTTGTCATGGTGGTAATTGCGGTGGAAATTACGACAAGATCCACGTTGGATGTATCTCTGGTGGGACAGGAGAGCGATGTCTGGGTGGAGATGGAGTGCCGCCGGCGGAGTTCCAGACAGGTGACTACGAAGTCGGAGAAGCTCAGCAGCCGTGTAGTGTAGCAAGCCTGCCATCCAAACAAATAGAGAGTCCAAACAAATAGAAACTGGAGGCGAGGACCACTAGCCCACATCGCGAGCCACAGGGGTTGGAAGCAGTCGTGAGACCAGGTCAAGCAGGTAGGATGATGAAGGACAGCATATAAATCCAAGCGTACACATAGACGCAGAGTGACAATGAATGTCCAAAAGGTTGGTGAGGTAATTGAGCCGTAAAAGATTAAAAACAAAGAGCCATAGCTCATTAAAACCACATTAAAAGGTAACCCGGTGAGTAGTGGCAGCAAAGCGTGCCAGCGTACACTCACATCCGGCACAGCTTAGATAGATGAATTTAAGCAAGTCTAAAAGAACACCCTGAAAATCTGATAAAGGTAAAATAATGAAAACCACAGTCACACTTATTAGTGGCTAAGTATGTCATTTAGCACTCTGACTAGAGTTGGAAAAACACAATCTTTTCCAAAACCTCATAAATGAAAGGTAAAACAGAGATAGGATGGTAATTGATGACACTGATGACATTTATTTGGAGTAAGCAGCCACAAAAAAGGGGCAGAGTGAGAATCCCTCCTGTAATTTGTCGGGGTTTGTCTTGTTTAATACACTGAGGCAAGTGTTTAAGGAATGGACAAATGAAGAAGTTAAAAAGAAGTGGAGGGGTACAAATGAGAGGCAGCATGCAAGGGATGAACCACAGGGGTCATTATGGGCTCTTGATGGGAGTGATGAGGTGCATATCCCCACTGACATGGTTGTCAATGCGAACAGATCCTCGCTGCCACCTGTGTCATTTATTAGACCTCTAGCACAAAGTCAGTATTGTTGGCCACCCTGGATACCCCACTGAAAACACGCCCGTGTTTATAATGTAAAAATTATAGACACAGACAGACAGATTAATAGAGTTTAACAATTTTAAAATTCTGAAAAATTTTAAATAATATAAGTAATATGAGGGGGCTGCACGGTGGCGCAGTGGGTAGCACGTTCGCCTCACAGCAAGAAGGTCGCTGGTTCGAGCCTCGGCTGGGTCAGTTGGCGTTTCTGTGTGGAGTTTGCATGTTCTCCCCGTGTTCGCGTGGGTTTACGCCGGGTGCTCCAGTTTCCCCCACAGTCCAAAGACATGCGGTATATAGGTGAATTGGGTAAGCTTAAATTGTCCGTAGTGTATGTGTGTGAATGAGTGTGTATGAATGTTTCCCAGTGATGGGTTGCAGCTGGAAGGGCATCCGCTGCGTAAAACATATGCTGGATAAGTTGGCGGTTCATTCTGCTGTGGCGACCCCAGATTAATAAAGGGACTAAGCCGAAAAGAAAATGAATGAATGAATTAATGATTGAAAAACAAGCTTAGATTTGTCCACCTGTCAGGTTTTGGACCATATGGGGCATAGCATGTGTATTTGGATACACATTTGGCACCCATCAAATAAAAAAAGGTTAGAGGGAATAAAACTACACCATGGTATAACAGTCATACTCGCGCTCTCAAAACAGCAACCCGTGCCCTGGAACGTAAGTGGAAAAAAACTAAATTAGAGGTCTTTAGAATTGTGTACAAAGATAGTATGTCCAGCTATAGGAGGGCTCTAAAATCAGTCAGGGCTGAGCACTTCCACAAACTGATAAAAAATAATCATAACAATCCTAGATTTTTTTTAACACCATTGCTAAATTAACAAATAATCTGTCATCTTTGGAACAAAATGTCCCACCGCATATTAGTAGTGATGACTTCATGAATTTCTTCAGTGATAAAATAGAAGGCTACAGACAGAAAATAGAAGATGTTAAACTTTCGGCACCGCCTTACACTTCAGATCCATTAAACGTTCCATTCCAGACCCAATTCCAACTAAATTACTAAAAGAATTGCTACCTGTAATAGGAGAACCTCTTCTTAACCTCATCAACTCTTCTCTATCTTTAGGCCATGTTCCAAATCCTTTCAAGCTAGCGGTTATTAAGCCTATTATTAAGAAACCACAACTGGACCTCAGCAACTTAGCTAATTATAGGCCTATTTCAAATCTTCCATTTATGTCTAAAAGACTACAAAAAGTTGTTTCTGTCCAATTATGCTCCTTTCTGCAGATGAACAATGTTTTTGAAGTGTTTCAGTCAGGTTTCAGGCCTCATCACAGTACAGAAACCGCATTAGTCAAAATAACCAACGATTTACTCTTAGCTGCTGACCAAGGGTGCATCTCGTTATTAGTTTTACTTGATCTCAGTGCTGCATTTCGATCACACCATCGACCACAATATCCTCAAAGATCGCTTAAATTCTACAGGCGTCCAGGGACAAGCTCTACAATGGTTTAAGTCATACTTAACTGACCGTTACCAGTTTGTGAATATAAATGGACAGCTTTCACAGGTCAGGCCAGTACAGTGTGGGGTGCCTCAAGGATCAGTTTTAGGTCCTTTGCTGTTCACAATATACATGCTACCCTTGGGAGACATTATAAGAAGACACGGGATCAGCTTGCACTGCTATGCAGATGATACTCAATTATATATTTCAACAAAACCTGTTGAGACGTCTGAACTGCCTAAGCTAACTGAATGTATTAAAGATGTTAAAGACTGGATGACCAACAATTTCCTTCTCTTAAATTCAGACAAAACAGAATTATTACTTATTGGGCCTAAATCCTGTACACAGCAGATCTCACAACTCGACCTGCAATTAGAGGGACACAAAGTTAGCCTTAGCTCTACTGTAAAAGATCTGGGTGTTATACTAGACAGCAATTTAACTTTTGAAAATCATATCTTCCATGTCACAAAAACCGCCTTCTTTCATCTGAGAAATATCACTAAGTTACGAAGTATGCTATCCATCTTAGATGCAGAAAAGCTAGTTCATGCTTTTATGACTTCTAGTCTGGGTTACTGTAATGCTCTGTTCGCTGGTTGCCCAGCATCCTCTATTAATAAACTTCAGCTAGTACAAAATGCAGCTGCCAGAGTTCTTATCAGGTCTAGAAAATATGATCATATCACCCCAATTTTATCCTCCTTACACTGGCTGCCTGGTAAGTTCCGTATTGATTATAAAATATTGCTTCTTACCTATAAAGCTTTAAATAATCTAGCTCCTGTTTATCTAGCCAACCTTCTGTCTCGCTACAATCCAACCCTTTTCTGGTTTCTGGTAGTACCTAGAATAGCAAAGTCGAGTAAAGGTGGTCGAGCCTTCTCATTTATGGCTCCTAAACTCTGGAATAGCCTTCCTGATAATGTCCGAAGCTCAGACACACTCTCTCAGTTCAAAACTAGATTAAAGACCTATCTTTTTAGTAAAGCATACACTCAATGCATCGCATAACGGTATGATGCATGAATGTGCTCCACGCAGGTGAGCTGGCTCGACATCACCTGTAGGACACACTCCTCAATACACCAGTCATTATTTTAGAAACTCTCATATGCTTTACATGTTTGTTTCTATGTTTGTTTATTTAACTGCTATTTTCATCTATAACACTCCATTTTTACAACTCATCAAAATACACTATGAACAGCAGCTACGCTAATTATTTTCTTTATTCTCTATTTCCAACTGGGGATACTCATTCCGAGGTCCCTAGAGACTATGTAGCGCCATTGATGCGATCCAAGACCTGTGAAGAGATTATAACAAGGTATCAATAATCCTGGACCAGGTCGTATCCTGAGCCGATGCTGTGGTCATCATGGAGAAATGGAGTCCATGAGACTGATTCCTGAATGACCACTGTGATAAACGAGTCCCCACATTGATCCTGCGGGCCAACCTGACCGCCTGCCGATGTCCTACTCACACCTGCAGCTTCTCCACGATGGACTTCCAGCTTCTTCAGCCTCCAGCGCCTAGACTGCAGCTCTGAACAGGAAGTTTGGCCAGATGAAAAATGGTCGTGCCTAACAGAGCCTAGTTTCTCTCTAGGTTTTTTTTTCCCTTCACTTTGTCAATTGGTGAAGTGTTTTTTCCTCGCCACTGGCTTGCTCGGATCGGGACTTGTGGAGCTGTGCTTCGGTGGTGTTTGAACTTTCAGCAGTGAAATTTAGACCACACTGAACTAAACTAAACTGAACTTCAACTCTGAAATCTGGACTTTACTAGACCTATGTTAAGCTGCTTTGACACAATCTACATTGTGAAAAGCTCTATATAAATAAACTTGACTTGACTTCGTTATTATTGTTAATTTATTAGTTTGGTGGAAATTAGAACTGAATTTAGAAATAGTTTTGAAACAAATCTTTGCACTTAACAAATGAAAATAATTATGTAGGCTAATGGATGTCTGTGCGTACAACACCGTTTCGTTATCCATGAATGAGAAAGTGAAAGTAAAGGCTGATTAGAGGAGGTTCATTCTTTATCCTCTCGCTGCAGATGCTCTGTTTACTTGTTTTCTGCCAGTGAAGCGTTCAGTTTTTCCACTTACAAAGTCCGCCATGTAAATAGCAAATGTGCCATGGCACGACGCAACTGACTCTTAAAGAGAATGGGACATGAGACTCTGATTGGTTGATTCTCAAAACACACCCATAACTCATTAAGAGAATAAGCTCAATCCTGTTAGACCAAAAGTTGGTTTTGTTTCAATACTGAGATGTAGTTTCATCTGAAATGAAGTGGATGTTCATTGCATTAGGATGTTCACCTCGGATGCTCCTCAGGACTGGGCCCATGTTGTTATTGCATTGAGCTGAAGTAAATAAATGACTCCAGTATTCCAGTTACTTGCTGGTTGCCACCTCCAAAGTGAGTTTCTTTTATTTCTCTAGTATATTTACAAGCGTAGTTCTCACTTTAGTCACCATGAACTACAACTTCATTCTAAGTAAGATTCTCTCTCAATTTCCTCAGTCTTTCAGACTGGTGCTTAATATTGTAAATATGTCTTGAGAAGTTTGAGAGGGGGTCCTGTGTCAGTTCTACAAGCTTTTTAATGGAGGCATATCTCTTTTCAAGAAAACATTCCTCGCTTCATTTTCTTCAGTGGAGTCATCTGTATCATTTTTAGGTAACAATTTTGTAACCACTCTTTTCATATTATGATATTTTCTTTCAGTGAAGAAATTTGTTTCTTGTAATTGCTGCATGTTCTGTACATGCAGGACATGTCATTTTCACTGCACACACTGGCCTGCACAAGGTCCCCTTAGAGTGGATGTGGCTATCATTCTTGTCTTTTGCTCCACGATAGACATTCCAAAATTGTTTGAATTTGCAATACTGAGACATGGAAATTTTGTGCCTGGGAATTAGTGCCTTCGAAGAAGCATATCTATATCTGTCAAGGCTCTCTTGCAAAATATATGTTCCTTTTTCCAAATTTCACCAGATTGGCAGTTTATTACAATTGACACTTCATCTTGGTAAAAGAAGTAATTAACAATTCTGCTCATTAATCTTATTTGGCTGATGGGCAATATACTCCTATACAGTGGTCCCTCGTTTATCGCGGGAGTTACGTTCTAAAAATAACCCACTATAGGCGAAATCCGCAAATTAGACAGCTTTATTTTTTACAATTATTATAGATGTTTTAAGGCTGTAAAACCCCTTACTGCACACTTTATATGCTTTTTCAGACAGGCATTGACATTTTCACACTTTTCTCTCGTTTAAACACTCTCAAAGTTCAAACTTTCGTAGAAAAATTAGTCCAGTATTATAGAATGAAACCAAAGATCAAAACCTGTTGTCAGGCATTGCTCATTCATCGCTGTCAGCAAAAGGTTCAAAAAGCTTTTTAGCTTTTTAGCATTACCAGCGTAATGTTCTTTTTCCTGCAGTCACTGATCCACAAAGCGAAAGCAGACTCCATCCTTAAGGGGGTCGTACACCGGATGCGTTGCGCACATGACACACACACGCTGTACGTGGACGTTCGCATGTTATTTAAAATGAAATTACTCAGATGGCGCTCTGTGGTGCGGCAGAAATACGAACAGTGTCCTGAGTCGTAGCTGGGCACCACAGACAGCCGCCGACTTGCGGCGCTGGTGTGCGTACCCTGATAGAAACCAATGTTTGCATTGTGTGCGACCCCCTTTATGATGGTCTTGCTACGGACAGTTACAACCCTTTTTGCATCCTTGTTGAAACTCACATTTTAGCGATCAAAGATTTATGTTAATTTGGCAAGCTGAAGGGATTCTGTACTGTACATGAGATGACAGAATACTGGACCACAAACAGTTTGTGGCGTACTTTCCCCCGTTTTTCTTTTTAGTCTTTTTTGCCCCAGTGTTTTCTTTTCCTCTCCCTCGTGTTCCCATGGACCCCATCGACAGCCCCTTATTTCTTCCCCTCCTGCTGGAGCAGGGGGAAAGCAGCCTCGAGGACCATACAAG
>CAIGQV010018344.1:7565144-7611044 GCA_903798115.1 Danio jaintianensis | reverse complement strand
GGAATATTTTCCAAAAAAGCAGAGACAGCCTGGAGCAGACCCATCTCGGTCTCTCCCTAGGACAAATCCAATGTCCCCCAAGTTTACCACATCTTTTATCCTTGCTTCCCCCCACCTTTGTGTTTTCACAGTTGGTTCCTGGTTCAGCAGGCCTCTCCCAGCTCCTACTACTTTACGACCCCAATTTAAAGCCCCCCTTCTTTCCCCGAAATAACCTTTTTACTATCTCTCTTGACCCCTGAACTGACCTGTTTCCCATTATTCTACATTTTTGTCATAGTTTCAACCTTCCTGCACTGACCTGTCTACTATCTCTCTTGTCCATCTCTACTTAACCTGGTTTTTTTAGTTTCTCATGCCCCCCTGACCTGTCTAACTTGAATTGCCCCGTCAGGCCCTTTAATTTTTAACTCTGCCCTTTAATTTTTAACTCTGCATATGGTATATCTATATAGTAGACAAGCAGATTCTACACATACACTTACATACACTTTGATTATATAGATTAACTTCACACTGTAAAGAGTTAAAATCCACTTCATATTCCCTCCTCTTAAGACTTTAAGTCTTAATATTCTTGTTTTTGGCCATAGTGCAACTTCATGATTCAGCTCTAAGTTATATCATTAATGACAAATATATGTCACAGTAGTATTACAAATGACCAGATCATGTAATTGCACTTTGGAATGGAATCGCCCAAACATCTGCGTCCAGTGGTTGACATGAACACAGTAAAAGAGTCGATTCCATTTTGTTGTTATGTCATAGGAGGTAATGTTTTAAGCATAGATGTGGTTCTACATTTGCTTCTGGGGGTCACAGTTGTTTAACACATAGAAAGAATAAAAATATTAACTCAAAGAATACACATACACAATCATAATATATGTTCATTACACACTGTTCTAATTTCCCAATCACACACATAATAAGTAGAACAAGTTGATCTTCAGCCCAGATACTTTGCGTATCGTAGAGAGCCGCCGTTTTGGGGTAGTAGTTGACTAGCACTTACACCCAAGGCATGGATCCTCTTTTATTTTCCTCTTCTTCATTTGAACTATCAGAATATTTAGCACTAACTGGTTTCATAATCACAGTCTGATTTTCATTTGCAATTGAATTGTTTCTTTCTTGCCTGAAAAGTTGTTGATAGAGACGTATGGTTGAGAAAGTCTGTAACCTGAAGTTGAGGTGATTATCATACTCAGGCATATTATCAGGCTCACTCTTCCTGCCACACTTTGCATTTCATTGTTTAGAGATTTGGGATTTTTCAGTTCCTCTGTTTAGCTTTCTCTTGCTGGAGTTTTTTCCTTTGGCAATTTGTGCAGTGGTTCCGATGGTAGATGGCATCCTCTTTGGCAGCTGTTGGATTTGTCCTCACATCCAGATCTGGTCTTTTCTCCTGAGCTCACTCCACTTTCTCCCGAGCACCCTTAGGTACACACGATCACCTTGAACAATTAGACCTCCGTCTCTGCTTCCTCACATGTCTCCTTTCCGGTTTCCTGTACAGATATTGCTTTGCACATGGCAGTTAGTTTCTTCATACAAGACCAACATTCTTCTTTCCAATGTATTAGACATGTTCGCCAAACATTTCAAGAGATTAGATGCAAGGTTAGATGCAAGGTTATATGCGAGGGTCGACCCAATAGCACTTCATGCAGTGTTAGTTGCCTTTTTCTGTCAGTTTCCATGCGACCACTCATTAATGCAAGAGGTAACATGTAAATCCAATTTAGTTTATTACTTTAACATATCTTGTTAAACTAGGCCTTGATGGATCATCTTCAGCTCTTTCAGCCATTTCTTATAGTTGTGTACGATCAATGCACCATTTTCTTGATTTCCAATACTTTCCAATAACTATTTATTAAATCATTTATTTATCTATTTATTCATTTATTTAATCAGTTAATCACTTATTTACTTAATTACCTTTGTTCACTTTAATTGACTTTAATTACTGTAATTCCTTTATAAATGTACACATTATTTTAACTTATCTTGTAATAACTGTTCCTACTTCCCTGCTCTGCTGCTATAATCCCCTTCACTCATCTATCAAACCTGTCATTTCCAAAAGCTTGTATCTCTTGCCCTAAACTAGTTTTATCATATCACAACATCCACAATCAAGTGTCTCAATAGTCCCTTAGCTCTATTGCTGTTCCTTTACTCCCATTACACTTTGCACAGATGTCACATGTATACAACAATTCACCGATCATTGCATTCAAATAAGGAGACCACTATCCTTCCTGCTTAATTTTTCTTTAACTCTTCACCCTTGATTCAAACCATGTACATCTGTAATGTCAAACTTCAGAAATGCTGATGGCTCAACAATCTTCATATATATGCCAAAAATCTTATGTGTCTTTTTCTCTCCTCTCTGATGCTACATAGATTGTTCATAGAGACCCATTTGTTGTTAAATTTGCACTCTCATCTAACTGAGGTTGTGACACTATAAGCACTAGTGTTAGAACTGCTATATTATTTCCTTTACTGAAAAACTAATTTCTTATTTATCATCTTAACTGACATTATTATTATCTGGATTTAATGTTAATGTAATGCCTAACTTTTTCAGTCCTTCTTGTTTTGTAATTTCTCAACTCTTTTTTATTGTATTATCCTATATCAAATTAGCACCAAACCAGTCATCCTTTAAGTCATATATGTTTCATTATTTGTGGCAATGATGTTTTCTTTATTTAAGTCTTTTAACTTAGCTTGAGCTATATGGACCTGCAGATAACTAAATCCTACACATGTTATAACAATATCTATCACAAAATCTTTTAAACCCTTTTGGGTATTCTGATGTATGTATACTTTTGATCAGCCTATGTTCTGTAAGTGTAACCTAGTGTCTACCCTCCTCTGGTAATTGCCTGAACTGAAATCAATTACTTTAACACATTTGGTATCCGGAAGAACATATTTCAGTACAGTGTGTGTTAGAAACCTCTGCTGAAAAATCCTCTATCCCTGATCGCTCTTAAGTCATAAACTATGCACAATTTACTTTTGTCTGTTTTGACTAATGCCATCATCAAAAATTATTCAAATCAAATTCAAATGAATCCTTTTTAGTAGTCACATACACAATCAGAACTGATTTTACAATGATTTTACATAGAAATTTCAAGGACATAGCTAGATTTTTTATTAATTGCTCCTATGTTATAACTCTTTTAGTATCTAGTGAGCAGACCTGCATCTTGTTTATTTTAATCCTCACTCGCTGTGGCTAATTTTACAACCCTCTAATTCCTGAAATGTTAATCATTATTAAAATTTGACACTTACCTAAATAATTTCATTTCTGAGTTATTTCCCAATTTGCCTGTTACGTTGATTTGTGTTATTCACTTTCAGCTCCTAATTCCTTCCTGCTCTCACATCAAACTGGTTATCACTACATTTATTTGTAATTTTTTACAAGTTAAAATCACTTATTTCTTTATAGGTTCCTCTCTGTCTGTTCTGATTTTTTCCTCATTAGTCTTAATACTTTTTGCTTTTAATTATTTCTTACTATATGGTTATATGTGAAACAAAATCTGTTTTCTTAAACACTTTTCTCTTTCAATTATTCTTTTAGTACATTTAGAACTGTTACTTTTTGACCTATTATGTCCTGTGAGTTCATTTAAAAAACATTTCTAGTTCTACTCTCTTCTTTAAGTATAAATCATTTATTCATTCATTTTCTTTTCGGCATAGTCCCTTTATTAATCTGGGGTCGCCACAGTGGGATGAACCGCCAACTTATCCAGCATATGTTTTACACAGCGGATGCCCTTCAAGCTGCAACCCATCACTGGGAAACATTCATTCACACACATACACTACGGACAATTTTAGCTTACCCAATTCACCTATACCGCATGTCTTTGGACTTGTGGGGGAAACCGGAGCACCCGGAGGAAACCCACACGAACACGGGGAGAACATGCAAACTCCACACAGAAATGCCAACTGACCCAGCCGAGGCTCGAACCAGCAACCTTCTTGCTGTGAGGCGAACGTGCTACCCACTGCGCCACCGCGTCGCCTAAGTATAAATCATTTTTTCTAATTTTGAATCACTTTCATGTTTTCAATATCCAATCTTGATTTAGGCAATTCAAAATACGATTATGCTAAGATATTTCCTTAGTTTTTACTTAAATACTTAATTCCATCAACATTTCTAATCCAAATTATTTATTAAGTTAGCAAAAGCTGTCTCTTTTTCTTTAGTCACTACCATGCATTGTATTTTATCCTATATCCTGTTCAAGGACCTTTATGCTTAAACCTATGACACTGAACCAAATTATTTAAATATCACTTCAACAGTATACATTTAAAGTTTCATCGTACATTTTCATATAAGACTTTTCTTACAGTTTACATGATACTTTTCTTTCTATCAAATTGATAGGAGTCTGATTTGATACAAGAATGAGAATGGGTAGCTACACTTTTGTTCTTAATTTGCCCACTGAGTGGTCACATTGTATTTCATTTGGACTATAGGTCTGCTGCTTTAAGGTGGCCTGTCAGACTCTCCTTCCTCGCACCCTGAGAAGACAGCTGGTTCATAGATTGGTGCTGCAATCTTTTCTGTGGTATCCAGGGTCACAGCTTCCCTCTCTCTCTTAGTGCTGGCTTCCTTCTTTCACCCAGATGATGCAAATGTCTGGTGGAGCATTTTTTTCTTGTTTGATCAGTTCATCATTCTCTTGTTTGTCTCTTTTTAGTGTCTCTGAACATAAGAAGCCTTTTCTGCCCTCAGTAAGTTCTGGGCATGCAGTGCCTGCATCACTGCTATCACAAATGTCCACAGCCAGCAGTTTGTCCATTGTGTTTTTCAAACACCTTATCCATTTGCCAGTGCACTCAGAGATGTCTGGTAGGTTAAAGACTACAGTCCCCCAAAGTCCATCCCTATGTCTTCTTAATTCATATATCAAATTTTGTTCATGACCTAATAGGTCTTTTTCCTCTTTCCCATTTTTCCTCCATCGAATGAAGACTCCTCCCATCTAGTGTCTCATCTTTACTGTTTATCTGTTTATTTTTCTCTAATTATCAGCCGTTTTTATCATATGTAAATATGCTTAATTTTCTATTTCTTAAATGTTCTTTTAATTAATTTCTTTAGCTTCAGATTGTGCTTTACTTTACATTTCTCCTTATCTATTCTAGTGTTTCCTCACTAGTTGGTCTTTCTTTACACTGTTTTAATTTCTCTAACATTTTCCATACATGTTTTAATTCAACAGCACTTATTTCTCACTCTTTTTTACACACTCATCTTTTTTATTTTTAGTTTGGCATCTCTCCCTACTTGCTTTTCATCCACCTTAAGTTCTCCTACTACTTCCATTCATTCCTTCTGTAATGACCATTGCCCCTCAGTCTTCAGATACATATGTAAACAAAAACATTTGTTCTTTAGCCTTTCTTTTCTCTTTGTCTCTCTCTATGCTCCTTCAATATTCATTTTTCTTCTTCCTTTTGCTCTCTTTTTAGCTTTTGTCTTTTTCTTTGCTTCATAATTATTATTATTTCCTCACACACACTGCTTACATCAAATGTTCCTTCCTTTTGCCATTTGTCATTATTTTATCTTTTATTTTCTCTGCCACATATTTGAGTATTTATTTCTCATTTCCATTTTTGAAATGCAATGCAACTTAATTATCAATTTTCTTCTTACTGCATAAAGTCTTAAAAAATATTTTTTAACTCACTCTATCTCGTTCTTTAACATTTACCCAGTTTCTATGATTTTCATCTGAAACACTGTACTTTACTACAAATAGAGAACTCAGAAAACAGCATGTAGCTGACTTTGACAACAGATGACAACAGCCAACCTAAGCCCCAACAATTTTATTGCTTAAATTCAATCTTATCTTCTAAAGCCAAATCTTGGTTTCCTCAGAATGTTACTGCTTTATTTAGTCTTTATCTTATCATTTTAATATACCTATATTTTAAACATTTCTTTTGATCTATTAAACAGTGTTTGGACTTCTTTTTTTATTCTATTTCTATTTTATTCTATTCCATTTCCTTTTCTTAATTTGAGTTTTTAGCTTTTGGGTTTTCTTATACATTTTTAAGCTTATTTTCCTTACACATTTTATCATTAAATCTTCAGTTTTCTTTCCTCATTTTCTCAACTTATCTATTATTTATTCATACTTATTTAGCGACTCTATTTGTTTATTAATGTATTCTTTTACTCCATACTCTCCTCTCTCTTTATCTCCATATATTTATTACTATGGCTTCATTTATATTTCTTAATATTCATTAGTAAAGCTTCAAATTCCTTTCTCTATAATATAACTCTATTAATTATATCTTACTCTATTATTGGTATTTCCTCATATCTCACTTATCTTACTGTACTACTTTATAATATATCTATTCATTTAATAACTTATATTCCACACATTATTATTATGTTAAAGTTTATCTTATTATTTTATCTAATTCTCTCTTTTACTCTCATCTGCTCTGTGCTGTAAATAGACAGAATCTATTTGTTTTTCACACATGGACACCATAAAATCTCTCTCTTAGCCCGTCCTGGGGCAGACTGTCTTCCACCTATTGCTATGTCAGGAATTTCAGTCCACTCTGCCTGTTGTTCTTTTCTTAACATATACACCACTTAAAACACAAAGATCATTTCAGAAGAATGTTTAACTAGTATATTCTTCTGCCTTTTCACTATGTGTCTTTCAAATGCACTATGTTCCATTAGTTTTAATTTAGGAGACTCCTCCTTTATATCATAATCTCTTCCCTAAACTGCATCACTCATCTATTCTTATTGTTTTTTAAATCATACCACATATGCAGTCCTCCTTTTGTATTTTAATCTACTATAATCATTCTTTTAACCTACTCTTTATTGAAAACATACTTTTAAACACATTCACACTTCTACTCTTATTTTTATTTTTTCTCTTCTCATTCACTCCTCTCCTCCACTCAGTGTACCATGAGCTGCATCCCCCGCTCTCCTTCCAGTCAAGGAGGAAGAAGGGAGCCTTCTCTGCACACCACTATGGACTATTTTGCCTCAGCCCAAAGCAGGCAGATTCACAAACACTTACAATTAAATAAATACACTACACTACACTACACTACACTACACTACACTCCTCTTGAGTGACCTGCCTAACAGACCTTCAAATTTTTTCCTAAAACTGAAGCGATAACCAGGATTTTCACTACACTCCTCTTGAGTGACCTGCCCGAGCAGCCTCTAACCTTAGAGCGGTAACCACAGGATTTTTGCCTACCCATGCAGCCCTTTGCTTATCTACTCAAACAAAGCGGTATCGTAGGACTTGCGCGCTTCCCTTTACTTTAATCTGTTTTAATCTCTTAACTGTCACCACACATTAAGGACTCACTCTTAAAACTTATAAATGCTCTATGCATATTCTTCAACATTAAAAATTTCCCAAATCTAGGTAACAGTTACTAGTTTAACGTTTATCCTATCCGTCAAGGCCCTCTTAGGAAAACACAGATCATTTGCATGCAAATTACTCTTTTTCTTCTGGTATTCAAAACCCCTTGTTTTTTCTTTACTTTTTTACGTTTACTTTTACTTTTAGTTCTTTAAAGCTGGAGAAACAGATCAAGTGTTTTTACCGTTACAAGCAGGTCCTGGCAGAAAAAACACAAACTTATAAGCGAAAATTGCTTACCGTTTTTTGTTTGTGGCCACATTTGTGTTTTTTCTCCAGTCCAGCATGCACAGCACCACAAGTCCTGCTCCTTTCCAGCCCCACGTTGGGCGCCATTTGTCGTGGTTTCCGGCTTTTCTCTTAATGAATCACACTTAGTCTGGAGGTTATGAATATCAGAAGAATATACTTTATTGGAATATTTTCCAAAAAAGCAGAGACAGCCTGGAGCAGACCCATCTCGGTCTCTCCCTAGGACAAATCCAATGTCCCCCAAGTTTACCACATCTTTTATCCTTGCTTCCCCCCACCTTTGTGTTTTCACAGTTGGTTCCTGGTTCAGCAGGCCTCTCCCAGCTCCTACTACTTTACGACCCCAATTTAAAGCCCCCCTTCTTTCCCCGAAATAACCTTTTTACTATCTCTCTTGACCCCTGAACTGACCTGTTTCCCATTATTCTACATTTTTGTCATAGTTTCAACCTTCCTGCACTGACCTGTCTACTATCTCTCTTGTCCATCTCTACTTAACCTGGTTTTTTAGTTTCTCATGCCCCCCTGACCTGTCTAACTTGAATTGCCCCGTCAGGCCCTTTAATTTTTAACTCTGCCCTTTAATTTTTAACTCTGCATATGGTATATCTATATAGTAGACAAGCAGATTCTACACATACACTTACATACACTTTGATTATATAGATTAACTTCACACTGTAAAGAGTTAAAATCCACTTCACCAGCAACAATGACAAGGTAAGCTAACGTTTACATGATGACTAGCTAGAATTCTATATAATCTAGTTCATGGATGGGATGGGATTATTTCGTATTTAAATACCTTTGAACATTTTTTTTAATGTATTTTGTATTTAAATGTGTTTAATCTTAGTATTTTCGTATTTGTTTTTAACTAAAATACTTTTTTACCAATTAACCTTCTTCGTATTAGACTGCATTAATGGGCAATGTTTTGAGTACATCTGTTTGAAAAACAAAATACTATTATTTTGTAATAGTATGTTGTATTTAAATGCATTTAATCTTGTATTTATTTTTGTATAACCTAATTAATACAAGAAATAAGCAAGTAATAAAGTGGTTGATTGGCAAAAAGTATTTTGTATTTTGAAAATACAAAAATAAAAGATTAAATGTATTTGAAATACAAAATTGTATTTTGTATTTCAAATACATGTATTTGAAATAATGACATCCCTGATGTACTTTATATAGATCTGTATGGATCATATAGTTCCTGGAGATGCCTTTCTGCAGAGTTCAGTTCCAACCCTGATCAAACACACCAGTTATTTATCAAGTGCTCCTTCAGATCCTAATTAGTTGGTTCAATTGTGTTTGTTCAGGGTTGGTGCTGAACTTTGCAGGAAGGTAAATGTCCAGAAACAGAGTTGGGAACTGAGTCAAAATGTATAGTCAAAATGTTATAGCCATCTACAGACCTATATACAGCAGCATAACGTAAATGTATGCTCTTGCATCCAACTGGAACAGACAATAAATATGCATATGTGTGATTTAGCATAGCATGATCATGAACTGGAGTTTTAAAGTTTGTGTATTTTACTTATTTTTCAGCATGTACTGTAATGCAGAACAACGTTCGCCAAAGAACTGGATAGGAACTATTCTGCCATGGAAATAGAGCTAAAGAAAACAAGTGATGAACAGCAGTTCGTATCAACAACTGCAGACATTTGGACTGCCTAAAAGAAGAGCTTTTTGAAGGTGACGGTCCATTGGATTGGTTCGAAGACACTGCAGAGGAAGAAGGCTGCTATCGCTTGTCGTAGGTTCAGAGGTAGGCACACATATGATGCAATTGCATCTGAACTCGAGGATATTTTTTCCCAGTATGGATTAACTGCTGAAAAAGTGACAGCATGTGTGACAGACAATGGCAGCAACTTCATTAAAGCTTTTAAGGAATACCATAAAGTCGAATCTCAGGATGATGAAGAAGAGAAGGATGATGGGGAAGTGGCCTTCACCGATCTCCACAGCATTCTCACTGGAGGAAATGATGAGGATGCCCAGCAAGGGCTGTGTGTGCTGCCTGCACATTACAGATGTGCCGTTCACATGCTTAACCTCATTGCCAACAATGAGATTGGCAAATGGTTGGCATCAAACCCAGAATCCAGGTCTGTTTACCACAGCTCCACAGCAAAGTGTTCAGCACTATGGACCAAAGCTAGCCAGTCCACAATTGCATCTGAGTGCCTAGAAAAGATCAGTGAAAGGAAGCTGATTGTACCCTCAGTAACCCGATGGAACTCATTTTATGATGCATATGTTCGGATCGTAGAAATGCCACTAACTCACATTAACAATCTATGCACACAGCTTCAAATTAAATGTATGAATGATAGGGAATACCAGTTTCTGAGGGAATACTGTACCATTATGAAGCCCTTCAGCACTGCACTGGACATCCTACAGAGTGAGGAAACTTGTTTTTATGGGACACTTCAACCAACACTTGAAATTCTAATGGCCAAAACTTTAACAATGCAAAATGGCCTTTCACAAAAGACCACTGGGTTGCCTGAAATAATTGTGGGAGCAATTAAAACTCCCTTTGCCACAACAATTGACTCGAAGGAAGCTCTACTGGCTGCCGTCTCGCTGCCCAAGTTTAAACTCCGCTGGGTAAAAGAGAAAACCAGAAGAGATCACATCAAGTATCTCCTCACCACTGAGTGCCACTCCCTAACAGTAGAAGAGCGTGCAACCCCAATGATTGATGCTCCTCAACCTGCTGCAGTCACCTCCCATGAGAATAAATTCTTTTCATTTGATGAACAGCCCAATGCCATGGCTGATGCATCTATGTCAGTGGAATCAGAGGTGACTTCTTATTTTAAATCTGATCCAGTAATGGAAAGCCTGCATCAGTTTCCAAGAATAAAAAAGATTGCACTACGCTAAAATGCACCAACACTATCTAGTGCACCGGTCGAATGACTTTTCAGCCTTGGGAGTCCGGTACTCACCCCAAAACGCAACCGTCTTGGTGATGGACGCTTTCAGCACCTCATTCTGATGCGCTTCAACAGATATTTTAGTCAAGGGGTATAATGAAATATGCTAGCCCAGGCATGGGCAAACTCGATCCTGGAGGGCCGGTGTCCTGCGTAGTTTTGCTCCAACCCTAATCAAACACACCTGCCTGTAGCTTCTAGTGATCTTGAAGACACTGATTAGGGTGTTCAGGTGTGTTTGATTAGGGTTGGAGCAAAACTCTGCAGGGACACCGGCCCTCGAGGATCAAGTTTGCCCATGCCTGTGCTAGCCCCTACCATAGCAGTAAGGACAGCCTCAATTTCCCTTCTACTTTCAGCCATGCACACTACCTCTGTTTTATATTTGGCAGGAAACAGAACTTTTTAAATCCATGTTTTTTGAGTTCGATTATTGAGCCATATTTGCTGTCAGGCCATGTGGGTCCAAACACCTTAATTTGAGTTTTGTATTTCTAAAATGTTTTATTTATACATTTTGTTTATTTATTTATTTTCAAATTTTACTTAAATGACTGAGACATATTTCCTGTTGGGCCTTGTAGGCCAAAGCACTTTAATTTCATTTTTGTACTGAAAAGTATGTCTAGTTCTATAGTTTCATAGAGCCAATAGCTACATGTCTTGTTGTTGTAGCCTAAGTGGATTAATTTAGTCTTTTTAGAGGCATATAGATCTCTGTTTGATCTGTTTACTTTCTAAGCAGTTAGGCAATGTTTAGCCTATATGTTCATTTCTATGGCCTAAAATGACTGAAGTTGAGGGGTTGGTCCTCTAATTGCACTTTATACTGAGAAAGCTGTTCATCATGCTCACTTTGTGCATGACAGTTTTGTGTTGTGAACCACTTGAATTTAAAGTGAATAAAATAATGGCAACAATAAGAAAAGAAAAAAATCTGCATCTTGTCATGGCATTGGAGTTTACATATAGTGCTGTTGTGTCTAATATGAATATACTCAAGCTATTCACAGATATTGCCAGATAATCACTTTAACTCTTCCATACTTTTAATAGACTTAGATCATTTGCGATTCTGGCTCTCATCCTTTCTTGCATTGTCTTGAGCCTTCATGTTGCCAATTATATACTATATTGTTAGTAGCATGGATAGGTCACAGTCATTATGCTACATCATATCGCTTTCTACTGTATGCAAAATGCTCTGCAGTACATTTTGTCATTTTAGAATGTTAAGTTCTAATTCTGTAGTTATTTTGGTGAAAGTAACTAAAAAGTAATATAAGAGTCATGTAACATTACAATTCTGAGACAGTAATATTGTAAGGTAAGGGATTACTTTTAAATAACAGTAACAAGTAATCTGTAATGTATTACAGTTTGGAAGTAACTTGCACAACACTGTTCATGAGTGATCGATATTGAGAAAAGTATTTTTGAATTGTGTTGCTTGTAGTTGAATCAGTCTTTGCCATTTAATTTAGTTCATTAATTATTTTTTAACAAAATTTTCTTGTTCTCATTTTTTCTCGGTCCAATATTTCTCTTGTGTTTGTATGTAATGGATGTTTTTGTTTAAGTTTGTTTTTGTCAAATAACAAGTATCTTTAAGTTCAAACTTAAATTTCTGCAATGATTGAGTTCCTATACTTTTCTGATCACCTCACAATACAAAACATACAAAGAAACATACAAAAGAGTCTCACAAGTAAGATTCTACTCTATATCAACAGAAATAAGACAAAGTTGTAATAAATTAATATTTTTGTTAACAAAAGAATAAGCAAAGGTAATTAAAAACTATTAAATGAACAATAAATGAAGTTATTAACCCCCTGGGGTTGGCAAACACGGTGTCACAATCACCAGCGATCCAGTCTGCACAGATCGCTGGTATATACACTGATCGCTAAAGAACTACAAATCCGTTGTTTCATGGACTACAAGATCCAGTCATGCACCACACACACACAGCTGTTCCTGTTCCTGACTTATTGCACACACACCCGGAGGATTGTCAAGACTGATTACATGGACTATATACACAGCACACACGCACACTTCACTGCAAGTCTTGTTAATCTGTATAGTGAACATTACGACGCGTTTTCCTTGCCTTGTTTTTGATCCTGTGCCTTGTTTTGTTTTACCCTGTCTGCCGCCTGCCTTCTGACCTCTTGCCTGTTTATTCAACTACGACTCTGGATTTGCCTACATACATCTGTTTGCCCCTGTGTTGACAATTGCTTCCCTGACTATTCTTAATAAACCTGCGTTTGGATCCACACCCCTGTTGTTGTTTATTTGTTTGTTTTTCATGTTTAAAATATTTATTCTTGTAAATGTGATCAACGCTTTTGTCGTTAGGCTACTTCAGCATCTTAGAGCCATTCAAAAATTAATATTAAATGCTGGTTTAATGGACAAGAAACAGTTAATGCTTCCAAGAACTGCTTCACCCCCTCCGTGAGATGGGACGTGACGTCGCAATCATTGGCGATTCCATCGTTCGTCACGTCTGTGCTGCTTCCGCTAAAGGTAACAATGTAGGCACTCACTGCTTTCCTGGTGCTTGTGTTAAGGATGTTTCTGATAGGGTACCCATATCCTGAGTGCTGGCAAGTGCATCAGAGATGTCGTCCTGAACGTGGGGACAAACGACCCCGGGCTGCGGTAAATGGAGATCCCGAATAGGGACTTCAGGAGCCTAATCGAGATGGTTCGACACACTTCGCAGATCATCGTTTCTGGACCGCTTCCTACTTACCGCAGAGGAAATTAAAGTTTCAGGAGACATTTTGCTCTGAATGAATGGCTATTAACATTGTGTGAATAAGAGAAGGTACTCTTTGCTAATAACTGAAATGTTTTCTGGGAGCGTCCTCTGCTTTTTCGAGCTGATAGTCTGCACCCCAGAAGAGCTGGAGCTGAACTCCTGATGGACAACATCTCCAGGATGCTTGATTAGTAAGTGAAAATTCACATTTTAGCCATATAGACTCTTGCTCGTCAGACTTAAATCGCAGAAATGCATATCTGGCTAACCCCATAGAAACTGTGTCTGTTCCTCATATTATTAGATCAAGAAGTAAATTTACTATGTTTTCTAGAAAATAATAAGAATCAAACCAGAAAAACATTAACTTGTATGAAAGCATTTTTAACCACATAAAACAGTAAGGTATCCACACTAACAGTACTTTTGGTGTTTTTCTGCCGGCATCTAGATTGTGTGTAGCGGAAACTATTCATGTGAGTTAATGCACTCCTACAACTTGCCTAAATAAAAGTCATAATCACAGCCTATCTGTGACAGCACCCATCAAAATAAAAAGGTTAGAGAAAATGAAACTACACCATGGTATGACAATCATACTTGTGCTCTCAAAACAGCAGCTCATACCTGCTGGAGTCGAAACTAAGGGTAACACTCCTGTGGGAGTCAGAGCTGTATTTGGCCAGCTCAAGCTGGAGTTGAGGAAAGGGATGGGGCAGTGAAGAATTCCTGCTGAAGGATGACAGGGCGAAGACTCCTGCTATAGTGACTACACTATATATAAATATAGATATATGGGGTGGATAGGGTGAGATGACTCCTGTGGGAGTCGAAGCTTTGGGTAACACTCCTGCGGGAGTCAGAGCCATGGTGGGGGCGGGGTCCGTCAGGGATAAGGGAGAGGACAATGAAGACTCCCCGGGCGGGGGGTGACGGGGGGGCTTGGGCGGGAAAACTCCTGCTGGAGTTAGGTGAGTGATAAGAAAGCTTAGTAGTAGAAGAAAGAAAGGGAAGAGAAAGTGGCTGGGTCATGCCCCCTTGCCCTTGGGTGCTGGCAGTGGCTGGGTCATGCCCTCGCCCTTGAGTGTTTGACGTGGCTGGGTCATGCCCTCGCCCTTGGGTGTTTGACGTGGCTGGGTCATGCCCTCACCCTTGAGTGTTGGACATGTCTGGGTCATGTCATGAGTTGGAAATAGAATCAGATAGTGATCCGTGTAATGCGATTATAGGGTTCTAAGGGCAACAGCTTGTAGTATGGGGGAGATGGAGGTTTTGTGCATTGTGTGGTTCATGGGAATATCATCTCTGAATAGGGAGGGATGGGTGTTGAATGGGTTTCTGCTTCTGGAGCCATCTACAAGAATTTCTGAAAAGAAAAATGAGTCAGCGATTTGGTTCTTAAAACCTGGTACATGTTTTGCAGTTATAATGAACAGTTTTTTGGAGATGAAGAATGGTAGCGGCCACTAGAGGGTACAAAGGGCGAACGATTGTAGGTGTGAGGGAATTTCAAGCATTTGAGGGGGCCAGGGGGAAGTGAACCAATATCCCTGATAGTATCCCCCGAAACCTACAAAGGGGGTGGCATCGGTAAATAGATGAATGTCTACTGGGGATGAGATTAGGTCACTATAGAAAAGCGAGCAGCCATTCCAGCACTTAAGGAAGGAAATCCATAGGCTGAGTTTGTTGCGGCATGGATCAAATAGAAGGATATTATCTTCTAATCCACAGTGTTAATTACGTTGCCAAAAATTTTTCGTCATAATTTTCGTGACGAACAAGTTTCTACCAATAAAAACTAGATGAAAACTAAACAAAAATTAAGTGATGATGACGACAACTATAATAAAAATAAAATGACATTTTTGTTGATTAATAAAAACGAGATGAGAATGTGATTCAGGGACGTTTTCGGAAAATATTTAATCAGAATTAGTCTTGGTGTGATGCATGACGCGCACACACACACACACATTTGAAAAGTAACTGATCCACAGATGATTACATAATCATCCATAGGGGCGTCTGTCTGTCTGATTAAATGAGATGGCAACAGCTGAGAGAAAAAGAAGATTCACGTCTGATGTCAAGAAAAAAGTCCGTAAACCGTATGGGGAGGAAAAAGCTGATAAAAACAACTAATCAAAAGCGACATCAGGCCGGGGAATCATCCAGAACTTCATGGTAAACTCGATCTTTTTTATTTACATGAGTGTGTGATTTTGCTTAACTGAAACGGTGTAGCCTCACGCTGACCTTTAGAGATGCCATTAGATTGTACATGAAACATTATTACATCTGTAACATGATCATGGCATTCATTTTCGTGAGAAGTTGTTTCATTTTAGCTGCAGTTTAGCTGGCCTAAACTAACTCGCGCTAGGTTCACGTGCAGCGTCTGCTGTGATCGCCATGACAAGTCATTTACAATGTACCTCTGCCACAAAACAAAAACTACTTCATTCAGGACGTTGTTCCGCGATGTGATTATTTCTTACTGTAAGGATGTAATGATACTGTAGTGTTATAATCTCCGCTTTTCAGGGAGTCGCATTCTAACAATACTGCCTTGAAGTGAAGTGCACTTATATTTTTTATGTACATTTTCACTTTATAATTCCTCTATGTGAGCTAACAGAGCTATGGGACTGAGTGCACATTTTACAAGATAACACATTATCATTTTCTAGTCATATGTTATTACTCTACTTATTTACTCAGTGCTATACAGCTGAGCACCATGTACTGTAACACCAACTACAACAGTAAAGCTTGCTGTAGACTGACATTGCAATTGCAAAGTGGAGTTAAACTATTTTAAGCCCTTTTAAAGATTTAATTGCATGAAACTGTTCAACAGTTAAAAGGCTAGTAGTTTACCATGTTAAAAAAAAGGGTTTGCTAAATAATTGCAAAGTCCTGTATTTTCAGCAATCTACTATTCTTGCCGACACATAATTTTACATATTACTTATGATATAAATAAACAATGCATATCTAATTTTTGGTCTTCTTTGGAAAAGCTATATTCCATATTTTAATTAGACTGTTTTATTTAATTTTAAGTTAGAATGTATTGTATAAATAAATGTATACAATATTTAATTAAATTACACTTAAATTAAACCAAATATATTTTAGTCAACTAAGTGCACAGTAGATTTAGTCGACTAAAACTAGACTACAACTAAAATGATTCAGAAGACTAAAATATGACTAAAACTAAACTGGAATTTTAGTCAAAAGACTAAGACTAAAACTAAATCAAAATTTGCTGTCAAAATTAACACTGCTAATCCATTGAATGAGCTGAAGGTGAGTGACGAAGGGGTGTCCCTGTGGAATGATGTGCATGGCAAAATTTAGATGTCCGAGAATGGACAGGAGTTTGTGTTTGGAGCATTCTTGTTTCTCGAGAAATATAGAGGATAATGAAATAATTCGGTCAACTTTCTCTTTGGGAAGGGATGCTTGGAAGTTTTTTGAATCTAAATTGATGCCTAAGAATTCTAAGCAAGTGCTCAGACCAGAAGTTTTCTCGTTTGCGAGGGGGATGCCAAGGTTAGCAAAGACTTTTTGAGTTGTCACTAAGTGTTTGGCTGGCGGCATGTTAGGGGGAGAGATGCAGTTGTTATTGGAGATAATCCAGCATATGGCTTCGGAAAGCATGTTAAATAAAATGGCCAATCATACATTTGTTAATCTCTTTTTTGATTAGTTGGTCTACGACTTTGAGTATGGTGCTAGCGGATTGCAGGTTAGGGCAAGCGAGGTTGTAAGATAGGAGGGTCGAGACTGGGTGAAATCCGTTGGATAAACCTGAAATACGAAATTAAGGGGCAGGGTGAAAACATAATTCAGATGAAAGTTGAGGTATATTTACTGGAGTTGACAGGTATTTAAAAAAAAATTGTATAGGCTCTTTGAACCGGGAAGATGACGCGTGCATGCGCGCCACCGCAGTAATTGCATGTATGCAAAAATTTACGTTAAGTCAAAATAAGTAAAACAAATGACGATAGCACCTTCCAATGTTGAAATTATAGCAGGTATGAGGGATGGGGAGGTTTGGAAAGAAGAAGAAGAAGAAGAAGGTGGAAGAAGAGCGGGAATAGCAGAGGTAGAAGGGTGGGGAATGTAACAAGTGGATCTTGGATTGTGAGTATCTTTGTCTGGGAAAGGAACAGGAGGTGGTAGGGTGAAGACTAGAACAGCAGTTCTAGAGATTGTGGCAACCTAAGAAGATTATTGTGGAGATCATTGTCCAAAGCGCCCCAATAAGGACTCTGATTCCACTGAGTGACACGGATGGTGCATTTAGCTGAAAATAATTTGAAACAAACTCGTGCTTCCTATGGGGGAATACTGAACAGATGGTTTCAGTGAATCTACCAAAATGCCACATAGCCTTTTATAATGAAAGAGTGCAGGGTTGGGTGCTGGTAGATGATTTTAGGATGAGAGTGAATTCGCCGCAATTGACCTGTCACTCTGCTGTGGGAGGTGTGATAGGTGATAAGAGTGTGGTGAGGTCGATGTCGGCACCTGATAGGATGAGATTCTTGACAGAGTTTGAGGCTGGAGCACTGTATGGTACGGGGAGGGGTGTGGCGGTGGACAGAGTGAAAGGGGAGAAGAAGGGGATAAAGGGGGGATGCTAAAGAGAGGAAAATGGGTGGGGAGGGGATAAGCATTGAGGTTGGGTTGAGGTTTTAACCAGTTTTGATAAGACTGCTGAGAGTACACTCAGCCTTGGGTAAGAAACAGATTGTACTTTGTGTGTGTGTTCTATACAGTTTTGGATCATTTCACAGGTCTGGGGTCAGCTCTGAAGTGGCTGTCTGACATTTGTATGCTTGAGATATTGTACACACGCACATGAAATTTTATCTGTGTTTTAACCAATCAGGTTAAAACACCTATATGTATGACGCAGTTAAAGACGTCATGTAAGAGTATAATTGTTGATGTTTTGAGATTGTAAGCAGAGCGGCCTACAAACTCATTGCACGTGTTGAAGCAGGCTTCTGCTGATGAAACTGCAAACTATCTTTGGCTATCTAACTATCTAAACTGTAAAATATCCCTACACTGTGGACACACTATACCTACACAGAGTTCTGCCCAAACAGCTTCCAAAAGTTGATTTTGCATCATAGGTGCCCTTCAAAGCTTTTAGTGCTAAAATATGCACAGGGCTAAAATATATATATATTTTTGAAGGCTGGCAATATATAGCAAAAATGTTGGTAGTGGTTTTGATATAATGGTGTTTGCCAATTTGGAGTGGGAGAAAATTTTGATCATTTTATTTATTAAACAAAATCAAATCTAATTATAATTATATAAAATCAATGCATCGCAATTTTTTCACAAATGATTCTGAATCAATTCTCGAAAGTTCAGAATCGATTCTGTAATTAAAGTAGATTGTGACAGTTCAGGCCTGCACTGTTTTGAAGTGTGTTTTATGTTTAAAGCTAAATACCAATATCTTGTAAAATATTATTTTCTGCCATCATGGAAAAGAAATTAGTTATTTTATGTGTTGAGAAAAATCTTAATAATAATCTCATAAAAGGGAAAATTATTTTTGACTTCAACTGTACAAATATATATTATTCCTTAAAATCTTCTTAATGTTATAAACATCAAACAATTGCACTTCTCCCTTTTTCCTTTTTTTTAACATGACATTTTGTTCTTCATAATTGCTCTTTGTAATCTGGCATTTCTTTACAATTGTTCATTCATTTATTAATTAATTCATCCTGAATAATTCATAAATGAAATAAAGAATTTTTATGATGGCAGTGTCATACAGAGATTCAAATCATTAAGCATAGAAACTAAAATTTTGGTTAAATCGTAAAGATGTAAATGTACAGCAGAAAGAAATAGGAAAAATGTAGATTTAAATTGTTTTGTTATAAGACTGAGACCCCCCGAATTGGATCAGATGCATGATGAGGTCAGAAATGGACTATTTGCAACATTGTAATGCAATTGACTATTGCAATGGACAAATAGATTTGCTGGTGTGCTTGGCATCATTGTCTTTAGCTTTAGCTGTTGGACGAACATTGTGTTAACACACACATGCAGGCTTCAGACCAACACACTGCTAAAACTTCTAAAAAAGGCATTTAATTAGCAGTAGCCGACTTATTTTTGTTAATGCTAAATATTGCTCCTGTTCATCTTAATTTTATTTTCCAAATTTTATAACCTGCCATAGGTCAGATAATTTATGTCATGTATATAAAAATACTTTAAAGGTGCCATATAATGAAAACCTGGATATACACATAGCTGTATAATAAGTGCTCAGTACATAAAAATGGCATAGGCTACTGTGAGCCTCAAGCACCATTGTTTCCTCGTTCTCATGTATTCAATTAAATTTAATTCAATCTCTTTGTATAGCACTTTTCACAGTAATAATTGTTTCAAATCAGCTTTACAAAAGGTGCACATTATTGCATTACAATCAAAATCAGAAAAGTCTAACGAAATTAGCTCAATTTATTAATATTAATGATTAATAATAAGTTATTATTAGTTATGCATATTCAGACTTAACTTATAGTTAATTTAACAAAATAAATATAACAATGACTTCACCTGCTCATCTCAGCAGACTTTTAAATCGTTTCTTTATTTAGAAAAGGGAATTATACTTCTTGTGAAGTAGATGAATAGTTTAGAACACAGGTGTCAATCTCAGTTCCTGGAAGGCCGCAGCTCTGCACAGTTTAGTTCCAACCCTAATTAAACACACCTGATCAAACTAATTAAGTCCTTCAGGCTTGTTTGAAACCTACAGGTAAGTGTGTTACAGTAGGGTTGGAAGTAAACTGTGCAGGGCTGCGGCCCTCCAGGAATTGAGTTTGACACCCCTGGTTTAGAAGTTTTATTAAATTCTAATAAGCTGGTAGCAAGGTATCTTTTGTCGTTAAAGTGACCATTTCTGTGAGGCAAAACAAAGACAATCCATCGTGGTTATAAGATGATTTAATGACTAGTCTAACATATAACGAACAAACATAAAACACAGGAAAGAAAAAGCGAGGAAAAGGGTTTCGATAAAGTATGTTTAATTTCACTCAGCTCCACGCGACTAATAAGAACCACCAAGTATTGATAAACACCTTAAAAGGGGCACAGCTTAAAATGCATTTAAATAAATTCATTCTTTCCTCTCTATCGTGTAGTGCAAGTTTTCTCTGATGCTTGGAAGATGGAGTCTCTTAAGAAGTCCTTTTGTCATTTGCTTGGAGTTTGATGTGCAGATCGGAGGATACGCGAGGCGCAAACTTTAACTGTATAATTGCCGGAAAAAAGAAAAGCATACTCGAGTGAGTCACGCATGTACAGAAAAGAGTCCTGGAAATGTTCTCAGGACCTTTTGCATAGATTTTGGGGTGTAGATGGATTTTAACTATTGGTCAAGTCACACCCATTCATTACTGGCTGACCAATGGTCTCAGGGCAAAGTTTGAGCTGGAGATTTTCTATCTTTGGGTGGCTCATATGCATGAGGATCCACTCTGAAGGGACGGATAAACTTTAATCCACAGTATCAAAGAATGTAAACCGTATAAGTTATTATAATGCATTCTGCATCATGTGTTGTGAAATAACAGGAGAGGTACAACGATACCAAATATGACACTTTAAACACACATCAAGCAGGATCTATGCATTTCTACATTATTTAACACCATACGAAGTCTATTGGTGCATACATATAATATTTTAACTACTTTTGTTATCGAACAGAACATATAGATTGCAAACAAACACATTGTATACATTTTGAAGTGAGTTTTGAGGTCTAATAATCTATTTTAATAGTTAAGAATGTTTGTGTGTGTCTGTGCGTGTGTGTATGTGTGTGTGTGTGTGACAAATGAAAAGAGGGTTTCCCTCTAGAATGTCTTTTGAAGACCAAACGGGATGGATCTGGCCAACATCTTGGTAGATAAGATGTCCCATAGGAGTCTTTGACTCCAGAATTCTAGGCACCTAGCACCATAAATGTCATGAGCAGTAAGACATATGGTAATGGGGTGTGCTCACATTATTCAGCTACGGCCTGTATGCTACAAAAGATAATGTTGTTAGTTATCATAACTTTTTTAGTTACTAATAACTTTAATTAACTAGTAATTACTAATACCTTTAGCAGTTAAAGTTATTAACTATAAACATAGTTAACCTGCAGTTATATAGTATATACAGTCGTGGCCAAATGTTTTGAGAATGACACAAATATTAGTTTTCACAAAGTTTGCTGCTAAACTGCTTTTAGATCTTTGTTTCAGTTGTTTCTGTGATGTACTGAAATATAATTACAAGCACTTCATACGTTTCAAAGGCTTTTATCGACAATTACATGACATTTATGCAAAGAGTCAGTATTTGCAGTGTTAGCCCTTCTTTTTCAGGACCTCTGCAATTCGACTGGGCATGCTCTCAATCAACTTCTGGGGCAAATCCTGACTGATAGCAACCCATTCTTTCATAATCACTTCTTGGAGTTTGTCAGAATTAGTGTGTTTTTGTTTGTCCACCCGCCTCTTGAGGATTGACCACAAGTTCTCAATGGGATTAAGATCTGGGGAGTTTCCAGGCCATGGACCCAAAATCTCAACGTTTTGGTCCCTGAGCCACTTAGATATCACTTTTGCCTTATGGCACGGCGCTCCATCGTGCTGGAAAATGCATTGTTCTTCACCAAACTGTTGTTGGATTGTTGGAAGAAGTTGCTGTTGGAGGGTGTTTTGGTACCATTCTTTATTCATGGCTGTGTTTTTAGGCAAAATTGTGAGTGAGCCCACTCCCTTGGATGAGAAGCAACCTCACACATGAATGGTCTCAGGATGCTTTACTGTTGGCATGACAGAGGACTGATGGTAGCGCTCACCTTTTCTCCTCCGGACAAGCCTTTTTCCAGATGACCCAAACAATCGGAAAGGGGCTTCATCGGAGAATATGACTTTGCCCCAGTCCTCAGCAGTCCATTCGCTATATTTTTTGCAGAAGATCAATCTGTCCCTGATGTTTTTTTTGGAGAGAAATGACGTCTTTGCTGCCCTTCTTGACACCAGGCCATCTTCCAAAAGTCTTCGCCTCACTGTGCGTGCAGAAGCACTCACACCTGCCTGCTGCCATTCCTGAGCTAGCTCTGCACTGGTGGCACTCCGATCCCGCAGCTGAATCCTCTTTAGAAGATGATCCTGGCGCTTGCTGGACTTTCTTGGATGCGCTGAAGCCTTCTTAACAAGAATTGAACCTCTTTCCTTGAAGTTCTTGATGATCCTATAAATTGTTGATTTAGGTGCAATCTTAGTAGCCACAATATCCTTGTTAAGGATATATTTTTTTTTTTTTTTTTAAGTTATACTTTATTTGGTAACCTGCTGTTCGTGTCGAGTTTGAGTTTTAGTGGTTCTTAGTGAAGTTGAGCGATTCTCTAAAGAAAGGGAGATGTTACACCGTGTAATATCATACATGACCTGTATCCGGTGGGGACACTGTTGTGCTGGTTCACGGGCAGTTCATGTATAGACCGCCATCAATAAAGGCACAGTTTTGATCAGTTCCTGCCTGTTTACTGCATAGAACACAAACAGTTTCCAGCTTCAGTTGCCCTAATTAATGTAGCCTAACAATCCTTTAGAGGATTTGGATTTCTAAAGTTATGCATTTGTGTTTTATGTGTATGCTAATGCAAGTAATTTGTCACTAAGAACATAACAGATATAACGTCTGTTTAAATTTATTTTTTGTTAGTTTACTGTGTATATTGTAAAATTTTCCACATTTATAATGAGTCAACAAACACATATACACTGATTATAAGTATGCATCATATCATATCACAGCTCTTTTTGTGACTTTTTTAAAAAGATGCCAATATACTTAAAAAACTCATCTGATTATGCAGAGGTTGATAAAAATTCCTACCTGTGTTTTCATATGGATCAAAGGTGCCACAGAGTGTGACGGGTGCCAGGTGTCTCAGCGTTTAGACAATGAGTAGGCAAAAGGAAAAGAAAAAGACACTCAAACATCCATCGCAAAATAAAATGTGACATTATTGAAATAAAAGAATTATACAGCAGTAGAGCGACCATCACACACTTCTCCTCAGAGCTCGCCGGAACTGAACACAGCTCCTGTGCATACGTGCTTACGTCTCAAAGGTAAAACAACCACAGAAGAAGTCATCATAAAGGGGACATGACATTTGTATACAATGCATATCAAACAATAAGCGGCTGTTACAAGTGCATTAATTCAATAAGTTAAATATTTCACCAATGTCTACATAGTAGGTATGTGGCTTAGGCAATATTGACCACATCTGGAACAGTTGTGAATATTAGTGAGCCTTGCTCTGACTCTCTGCAGCTCGTGTCACTGCATGCTCGCTTTCTCACAGACACAGACAAACACATGCACATAATTGAAATGCAAACAATTCACATAAACCTGTTTCAAAAATGAATGTGCTTTTATTTATACACTCAAGACATCACTCACTCACTATCCTTTGGCTTAAATCTATCAGGTAGCCGCAGCGCCAGTTACTTTGCCACGTTTTATGCAGCAGATATCAGCCAGGTCTCGAACCAGCAACCTTCTTGATGTGAGGTGACAGTGCTAACCTCTGAACCACTGTACCAACCACTCTCAAGACATTTCACAAAATATTTTTTTGCAGAAATGCATTGACAGACCCGTTTATTATATATATATATATATTATTATTATTTTTTTACAATGCAAATTAGAGAGAAGCCAAGACAAATTAGTAATGAAATTAATGTAACAGCATTAAATATAAATAGAGCTTTAAATGAACTAAATCAAAAGTTATTTGTAAATATTTGTACATCATCTTTCATTTTAGCAATTTAGCATTGCAACTTAATTAATTTTAGTCTCTTGTTTGAGATGCCTTGTGAAAATTGCAGATATTGGTTTTACTGAAACTTCTTTTTCAAATGTTTGTTAAAGCAGTGTTGTGATGCAAGAGGCAATGAGTTCCATGACATTGCAGAAAGTGGAATAACGACTTTAAGCGGGACTCTGAAAACCGTGAATAAAATATCAAGAGAGCGAGAGCAAAGTCTTTTGATGTAAGCCTGCCTCTGCAACAGAATTATGGCTTTAAATTGGTTTCAAGGGACTGCAGCGATGCATGAAATAATGTCCTGTGGCATGTTGCGAAGACTGACTTTCATTGGTAGCACACACAGATATAGCCATGCAACCAAGATTTCCAGTCTCATCTTGTAGCACAATTCCCCTTCTGATTAACAGTCACTATCAGAATAATCAAATGATGTCAGCAGAAATTAAGTGGTTCATCAACATCTTTTTCAGCTCCCTCACAGAGAGCTCTCCTACGCTGCACAAATCATGTGCTACAATGAAAAATGAGACTGGAATGTGCATATGTAAGTTTGGTATACTCTGCTTGTCTCTGGCATAAAAGAACACTCAGATCAATGGAAGGTATTCACTTAGCACTAAAGATGAGAGCAGCCCTGGAAAATAATAAAATAACAGTGACTCCAGGTAGACATAACTGCAATTTTCCAGCCCAGCACAGAGCTTTTCATGGGAAATAAGGATGAAAATAGTGATGTAATTTAATTTCTCTGGCAGCTTTCACCATGACCATGGTAACATCAAAGCCCATCATGGGATTCAAACTATTTTTCATAGTCTTTTGCTTTTGGTACACTGGCTGCTGATTTTAATTTTACCGTCAGCTGTGTGCATATTCTTAATGCTCTAAACACTGGAGTCGGCTGTAAAAATGTTTATAGACAAAAGTGAATTTACATTTTCCAGACAAATACATTCACGTGTATGCATCCACACATGCTTTACCTCATACTGTAAATATGATGCACATTAAAAATCACAGAAACAGATGAATCACACTGTACTGTGGTTTGAATAACCATTTAGTAACTAAACCATTTGGCAGTAAGATGATGGAGGGCTAAATAGACAAACACATACATGCTTTTAATCACATATATTGTTTTTACATAGGCCTATTCATCAGCGTTCCTATCCATATTAGAAAAAGAGAGAAGCAGTGCTTGACCTTTCCTATGGTTTCTATGGCAACTGAAAATGGGTTAAGAATTGCAAGCACGTTTAGTAAATTACTCATTGGTATCTCAGCACAAAAAAAGCAAAGCGCTAAGCAATTATTCAGGGGCTTTATGAGAAGAAAAAACATAAAGGACACAAAAAAAAAAAGGATTCTTATCTGGACAGGGGGTTAAGAGAGCCTATTCTTTTGTATGTGATATATTCAAATGATCGACTCTACAGTCTGAGAGGATTTTAATATGTGGAGCATATACATGCATGTGTGGGGTCGACTAAAATGTAGCAGATATCTTCACATATTAATATGAAAAGTAAGTGGATTTAGAGAGAAGACCTTTATTTAAGTGAAAGGCCTCCTCATATTAAACATGAACCTGTGAAAAACTGAATTATTGTAATGTTGGATATTCCCTCAGGCATGTTAGAAGGACTTGCACTTCTCTTCATGTCATTGGAAATGCTAAAAAAATCTAATGAAAAATATGCTACACTGGGCCTCACGGTGGTGCAGTGGGTAGCACAATCGCCTCACAGCAAGAAGGTTGCTGGTTCGAGCCTCGGCTGGGTCAGTTGGCATTTCTGTGTGGAGTTTGCATGTTCTCCCCGTGTTGGTGTGGGTTTCCTCCGGGTGCTCCGGTTTCCCCCACAAATCCAAAGACATGCGGTAAATTGTCCGTAGTGAATGAGTGTGTATGGATGTTTCCCGGTGATGGGTTGCAGCTGGAAGGGTAAAACATATGCTGGATAAGTTGGTGGTTCATTCCACTGTGGCGACCCCAGATTAATAAAGGGACCAAGCCGAAAAGAAAATGAATGAATGAATATGCTACACTTTCTTAGATTGTACTGAATTTCAGATATATGGAAGAATGCTCTTCAGGACATCTCAGAGATAACGTTTTTTTGTACTGCATCAATAAACAAATGGATGGTTTATTTATTAATTTGTTTGTTTACTTGTTTGTTAATTTGTTCAAAGGTAATTAATAAATATACAAGGATAGTGTTTTACATTTTTCATTCATTCATTCATTTTCTTTTCGGCTTATTCCCTTTATTAATCTGGGGTCGCCACAGCGGAATGAACTGGCAACTTATCCAGCATATGTTTTACGCAGCAGATGCCCTTCCAGCCGCAACCCATCACTGGGAAACATCCATACACACTCATTCACACACATACACTACAGACAATTTAGCCTACCCAGTTCACCTATACCACGTTTTTGGACTTGTGGGGGAAACCGGAGCACCCGGAGGAAACCCACACGAACACGGGGAGAACATGCAAACTCCACACAGAAATGCCAACTGACCCAGCCGAGGCCCGAACCAGCGACCTTCACCTTCTTGCTGTGAGGCGAACGTGCTACCCACTGCGCCACCGTGCAGCCCATTTTACATTTTTCTATTATATTTTTAATGCACATAATCTCAGTTACAATTACGATCATTGTTTCTTAATTGAGGGAACAGAAACATGACTGACAATAGGGGATTGCCAAGAATGTTCAGAATGTAATGTATATGAAAAGCTGTAATATGACAGGGCTTTTCTCAAATACTGGGTAGTTAAACCATTATGTCACGGGAATAAAAGACAAAGTCTGGTGGATCCAATTGCAAGTGAAATTTAATCTAACAATAACAAGTAGCGTGCAGGTATAGACAAACACCGGACGCAGGAGGGTAGACAGTACATCACACGGTGTCCACACGCAAATGACGAGAACACATAGACACATGAACACGCAAACTAACGAACTGACACTGGAGAGCTGGATCCAGCTCTTTAAATAGGACCACGGTGATCACGTACAGCTGTGGCAGCAAATTAGCACAACTGACGTAATCACACGTGATCCACAAACACGTAACAGAACGCGTGAGACTGCAAAACAATCCCACGAGACAATAACAGACAGGGCGCATGCACCTGCAACCGTGACAGTACCCCCTCTCCTAGGAGCACCTCTCGGTGCTCCCAGAAGAGCTTACCTGGCGATTGTAAACATCGATAAGGGAGTGATCCAGTATATCCCTCGCAGGAACCCAACTTCTCTCCTCTGGACCGCAACCCTCCCAGTCCACCAAGTACTGAAATCCTCGTCCCCTCCGTCTTGAGTCCAGAATGCGCTTAACCGAATAAACAGTTTCCCCATTTACGAGACGCGGCGGGGGGGGAACCGGAGTAGGCGGATTAATTGTCGTATGAAAAACGGGCTTTAATTTAAAAACATGGACTACGGGATGAATTCTCCTGTACGCGGGAGGAAGTTTAAGGCGGACTGCCACTGGACTAATAATTTTAATGACAGTGAATGGGCCAATGAATTTGGGAGCGAGCTTATTACATACGGAGCGGAGAGGAATATTTTTAGATGAAAGCCACACTTTTTGACCGACAACGTAAACCGTAGGCTTAGACCGGTGGCGATCGGCTTTAGCCTTGGTGCGCGCACCCACTTGGAGGAGGGTCTGTCTGGTCCAAGTGCGTCGGCACCTCTGGACAAAGGCGTGGGCGGAGGGGACCGCGACTTCGGATTCCAGACTGGGAAAAACAGGTGGGTGGTACCCTAAACTACATTCAAGCGGAGACAGGCCCGTGGCTGACACCGGTAACGAGTTATGTGCGTACTCAACCCATGAGAGCTGCTGACTCCAAGAGGCGGGATTCTGAGAAACCAAACATCGCAACATACGTTCAAGATCTTGGTTGGCTCTCTCTGTTTGTCCGTTACTCTGAGGGTGAAAACCAGAAGAAAGACTAACAGTGGCTCCCAAAAGACGACAAAACTCTTTCCAAAATTTAGAAATAAACTGGGGTCCTCTGTCAGAAACCATGTCTGTCGGGAGGCCATGTATGCGAAAGACGTGATCAATGACAGCAACCGCTGTCTCTCTGGCTGAAGGTAATTTGGGCAGAGGGATGAAATGAGGAGCCTTCGAAAACCGGTCCACCACGGTCAAAACAACCGTATTGCCACTGGATGGCGGGAGTCCCGTGACAAAATCTAGCGAAATGTGAGACCAGAGTCTCGAAGGTACTGACAGCGGTTGTAAAAGCCCCGGGGGAGGGCGATTGGAAGTCTTAGAAACAGCGCAAACAGAGCAAGCCAAAACAAACTTCCATATATCACGCGCCATAGCAGGCCACCAGAATCGCTGTTTAACAAGAAATAAAGTGCGACTCACCCCCGGATGACAAGCCACTTTGGAAGAGTGTCCCCATCGAATGACGTCAGACCGAATCTCCCCTGGCATGAACAACCGACTCGGTGGGCATCCGGGCGGAGGCGTTACCCCATCCAAGGCTGTGCGAACCTTAGCCTCAATCTCCCATGTTACCGCAGAGATAACAATTTTCTCTGGGACGATGGGTTTGAGGGATGACGAGCGGTCGGAAAAATAAAAAAGACGGGATAACGCGTCGGGTTTGATGTTTTTGGAACCCGGTCGATAAGAGATGGTAAAATCGAAGCGACTGAAAAATAACGCCCACCGAGCCTGCCTAGAGCTTAGTCTTTTAGGCGGACTTGATATATTCAAGATTCTTGTGATCAGTCCAAACGATAAAAGGAACCCCCGAACATTCTAACCAATGACGCCACTCTTCCAAGGCGAGTTTGACAGCCAGCAGCTCCCTATTACCAATGTCATAGTTACGTTCAGCTGCAGACAAACGGTGAGAAAAAAATGCACAGGGATGAATCTTGCCATCCGAAAGGGAACGCTGGGACAGGATGGCTCCCACCCCCACCTCTGACGCGTCAACCTGCACCACAAACTGCCGAGAAGCATCAGGGGCTACAAGAATTGGTGCTGAGACAAAACGAGATTTTTAATTTTTGAACGCAGCTTGCGCTGCGCTCGACCACCTGAACAGAGTTTTGGAGGAGGTTAAGGCAGTCAGAGGTGCGGCGAGCTGGCCGAAATTTGCAAAGCCCAGAAACCTTTGCAGGGCCTTGCGGGAATCTGGGGTTGGCCAATTCACCACAGCCTGAATCTTCTCTGTATCCATACGGACCCCCTCGACTGACACGATGTGTCCCAGGAAAGGAACAGACTGTGCATGAAAAACGCATTTCTCCGCCTTGACATAAAGCCCATTCTCTAACAGCCTCTGAAGCACTCGTCTGACGTGTTGCACATGTTCCTGGAGAGAACGGGAAAAAATCTGAATGTCATCCAGGTAGACATAAATGAACTGGTCTATCATATCTCGCAACACATCATTGACGAGTGCTTGGAAAACTGCTGGGGCGTTGGAAAGCCCGAAGGGAAGAACACGATATTCAAAGTGCCCCCTGGGGGTATTAAAAGCAGTTTTCCATTCATCGCCCTCTCTTATACGAACCAAATGATAAGCGTTGCGAAGATCCAATTTCGTGAAGAAGGCCGCCCCCTGCAGACTCTCGAAGGCTGAAGACATCAACGGCAAAGGGTAGGTATTCCTAACCGTAATGTTATTCAGCCCTCGATAGTCAATACATGGGCGGAGAGAACCATCCTTCTTCTTCACGAAAAAGAACCCCGCTCCCGCCGGTGAAGAAGAGGGACGAATGATCTTGGCCGCTAGAGAATCAGAAATATATTTCTCCATGGCCTCCCTCTCAGGAGCAGAAAGTGAGTATAGTTTGCCCTTAGGCGGAGACGTAACTGGCAATAAGTCTATGGCACAGTCATAGGGACGATGAGGAGGTAGAGAAGCAGCTCGAGACTTACTGAACACTCTCTTCAGGTCGAGGTACTCACTAGGCACGTTTGACAGGTCCACACGCTCCTCCTGCAACACAGAACAAGACACAGCAGAACGAGCAGACGAAAGACAAGACACATGACATTGATCACACCACGACATGACAGAATTCTATCCCCAATTAATGTGAGGCTTATGAAGGGTCAGCCAGGGGTGTCCAAGGACCACTGGAGTGTTAGTGATATCCGTTAAAAAAAAAGTGATGAGTTCCGAGTGGTTGCCAGATGTGATTAATTTGATGGAACCTGTGGAGTGAGTGATGGAGGGGAGGGAAAGACCGCCGAGGGCATCCACCGAAATAGGTTGTGGCAAGGGAATTATAGGAAGTCCTAACTTAAAAGCAAAATCAGAGTCAATGAAATTCCCCTCCGCCCCAGAATCCACAAGCGCCTGGCAATTAAAAGTCTTAGATGACCAAACAAGAGTGACTGGAAGAACAGTGGCGACATCAGCAGATTTCTTAATCTTCATCTCACCCGTCAGTAAGCTCTTACCTACTGACAGATGGGGAACCTTTAACGGGCATGAAGTGATGATGTGTCCCGCTCTTCCGCAGTAGTAGCACAACCCCTCTGAGCGACGTCGCTGCCTCTCGAGCAACGGGAGCTGCCCACTTGCATGGGTTCCGGTTTATAGGCTGCTACTTCCGCTACTGATGACGAAACCGGAAAACCCCCAGGAAGATGTGACGTCCCTCGCCGAAGGCGAGTCTCCTTCCGTGATAGCCGGTTGTCCACTCTAATGGCCAGGTGGATAAGAGCATCCAAGGTTTTAGGAAGCTCCGTGGTATATATCTCGTCGTAGACGTAATCTGACAAACCATGCAAAAACATGTCCCACTGAGCCTCTGTGTTCCATCCACATTCCGTCGACAGCGTGCGAAGACTGCCCTGTTTTAGTTCCGCTAAAAAACGGGCCGCCTCTCTGCCAGAAGCTGCTCTGTCAAAAACCTTCTTTAGTTCGTCAGTGAAGGACTTAAATGACGAGCAACATGGAAGTTGTTATTCCCACACCGCGGTTCCCCAAAGAGCGGCCCTATCAGAAAGAAGGTTAACCACAAAAGCAACCATGGCGCGTTCTGATGAAAAGTGGGACGGTTGAAGATCCATGTACAAAGAGCACTTAGTGACAAAAGCTCGACAAAGCAACGGGTCCCCTGAGTAGGACGCCGGTGGAGGAAGATGCGGTTCTGCTGAGGATCTACCCAGTTCCTGAACCGTGGGCGAAGCTTGAAGTGACATGACTCCAGCTGCGAGAACTTCTCCCGAGAGCTGCTGCACCTGTGAGGTGAGTGCAGTGACTTGAGTAACAAGAGTCTGTACCGCCTGATTGGAAGCCGTTATTATCATCTCCTGATGATCAATTCTGGCTTGGTTGTGAGCAAAAATTTCTGCCCACTGCGTGACACTTGCTGGATCCATAAATGGTCAGTTCGTTCTGTCACGGGAATAAAAGACAAAGTCTGGTGGATCCTGGGTTGCAGCAAGAAGAGCACCTGATGATAAAACATATGCCAGAGTAATTGGCGGTTCATTCCACTGTGGCAACTCCTGATAATGCAGGGAAAAGCTGAAGGAATATGAGCAAGTGAATGAGTGTTGCCTGGAGGCAACAAGGCACCATAGTAAAATTATAAATTAGATAAATTATTTGAGTATTGCACTTAAAATAGTTTTTTTGATTCTGGTTTATAGTGGTTTGTTTACATTTTGATTTATCTTGGTTTAGCCAGCAGATACACAAGCCAGCAAGTACACAAGTACATCATTTACTTTACTATAAATTCATGTGATGCCTACTGGTTAACAAACGTAACAGTAAATTAATTATTAGATTTTGGACACTTGCATATCGGACACAGTAAATTGTGAAACTATGAACATATTTACCACATCCTTTGACAAACTTTGTGTTACATATCAAGGCTGCACAGCAGCTCATCTTTAAAGTGAAGCTTCTGAGCACCATAATACTAGCATTGGAGCTCTGTCATTATGTAACAGCAAAATGTCAGTTCAAACATTTCTGGTGGCTTCATTGTTAATGACACTTTATATATTTTTATGTGATGGCCCATGTTGTGGCCACATATCAGTGAGAGTGAGGCATGCGCACACACACATGCATTCCTGTATGACAGTGGTAGTGAGGACCGGGTAAATTAACCTATAAACTGAGGACCACCATTTCTGGCACAGCCACAAGTAAATGTTTTCTATATTTGAACAGTAGGTGTCTCCAGGATTAATGTTATCACCTCAGATTCTTTAAAAAACAAAAGGAAAAGAAAAAGTTTTTAACCAGCGCAGTGAGGACATTTTCATGTGGCGCTTTTGAGTTCATTCCTGATGGGGGCGCCATTGAGTTCATTCCAGACTGAATTGTATTAAGTACAATATTAATACATTATATGTTGTTTGTTTTAATGTGGATAGCTCTAAGTCATTATTGAACTGTAACAACACCAGCAGAATAATGACTCAAATAATTTTTACAAACACTTTCAATTTTATTGCATTACTAAGCATTTTTCTGGTAATCACCAAGAAGCTGCCTGAGAAATGCCAAAAAGGGCCGCAATATAATTTTTCAACTGTTGTTCAAAAACATGGTACTTAAACATTTTTTTCAACATTTTCTTAATCATAAACATCCTTAAACATCACCTAATCCAAACCAATGATTGATTGACATTAACAATAGAACAATAGACATTAAGGAACAAAAAGAAGAAGAAAAAAGAAAAAAAAGGAGAGAATAGAAAGGGACAGGATTTGAAAGGATTAGTTTACTTCCAGAACAAGTTATTGACAGATGTGCTCAGCCTCTTGATATCCAAGAAGTGCATGTCTTTCTTTCCTCAGGTTTACTTTAAAACCACTTTCTTTAAAACTGAAGAAAGGCAGGCATGAACATCTTAGATGGCAAGAGGGTGAGTGCATTTTCTGTACACCATGCTATTGGAAGTAAACTAATCCTTTTTAAAACTGAAGCATTCTTGCAGCAGATTTCCGCTTGAGGGTAACGATAGTGTTATAAACAAAGTTTTTTATGTCCTTCCAAGTTCGCTCCCTTAAGGCGTTTTCTTCAGCAAGACACTTCATGCAGGCGGTTTTACCTGGAACTCTGCGTTGCGCTATGAAACTACTGAGATGTTTACTGACCGCCCTTCTTTCCTTATCACTCCACGGGCGTTTGGTTATCGTGGTGGTCTCTACAACTGACAAGGCAAAATGGATTGTATAACCATAAAAAACCAGACCAAAAATTTTGCTTTCTCAAATAGGTCTTGACTTGTAAATGCAATTATCCGCCTGACATTTCGAGCTGATTGTAGTCCATTGCCAGAACCTCTAGTGGAGCTGTGACATTGCTGCATGTCATAGGAGATCGGATTCTCTGGAAAACATCCTTAGCAAGAGTACATCTTTTACACTGTCCTATCCACACTTGGACATCCTTAGACATGCTGGGCCAATAGTAGTTGCGTCTCATCAATGTTAAAGTACTGATACCTGCAAAATGGCCTCCATGCTCATGCTGACTGTCATAAACTGAACGGCGTAAAAGAGCTGGAACAACTAGCTGCCTTATTCGCTCTCCATCTCTTGGGTCAAAAATACATCTAAACATCACCCCATGATGCAGCTGGAGACGTTCAAACTCTCTGCAAAGCTTTTTTAACTCTGGCAGCATACTTTGCTGTCTCACGCAGCTTGGTCTCTCATTTTTGGTTACGGCATGGTATATGGGGCCTATCAAGGTATCACTTCTCTGCAACGCCTTAATTTCATCCCAGTTGTATCCACTCATTCCTTGCTTAATGGATGCCTGTACAGCGACTTTAACACCAGTCTCTTTCTGCTTAGACCCTTAAGCAGGCCAATGGCATGCACGCACCTCCTCAGAGTTCAGACAGATGAAATCCTTTTCTGTGTCCTCCTGTTCAGGATGTCCATTGGAGGGAAGTCGCGACAGGTCATCAGCGTTTGTGTTCAACCGCCCAGGCTTATACATGACCTCAAAATTAAGCTCCGCTAGTTGAGCCACCCAACGCTGCTCAACCGCCCCAAGGTTAGCGGTCTCAAGATAACGCAAGGGATTATGGTCTGTAATTACCGTAAACTTTGAGAACATCAGGTACTCTTTGAATTTTTTTTGTTGCGGCCCATTTAAGTGCCAACAGCTCCAATTTGAATGCGCTGTAATACTTGTCATTTCTCTCTGACACTCTCAGGCCCCTGCTAGCAAAAGCGATTACCCGCTCCACTCCCCCTTGCTTTTGACTCAAAACAGCTCCAAGGCCCAGGTGACTCCCATCGGTTGTAAGGATAAATGGAAGACAGAAATCAGGGTAAGCGAGGACTGGTGGCGACATCAAGCATGACTTCAATCTATCGAAGGCAGTCTGGCATTCGTTACTCCATATGAATTGCTCAGAAGCTTTCTGTTTGTCCTTACCTCCCATCAGTGCATGCAAAGCAAATGGAACAAGCATGGAACTTTGCTATTTGAGCAAACTTTGGTACAAAACGCCGGTAATAACTCTTGAATCCAATAAGCTGTCTCACTTCCTTCATACTTTTAGGGACAGGCCAAGCATCCAGGGCGCTAACCTTTTCACTGTCAACTTTGATTCTCTCAGAGGAGATTACATGGCCCAAAAATTTTACCTCTGACCTGAAGAGAAAACATTTGCTTGGTTTAAGTTTCAAGCCATGCCGCTTCAGCCGATCAAAGACAAGCTCTAGTCTTTCACAGTGACTCTTGAAATCCCCGGAAAATACTATATCATCCAGGTATATCAAAAGAACATCAAAGGCCAGGTCCCCAAGTACTACTCCCATAAGGCGTTGAAATGTGGCTGGTGCATTGCACAACCCAAACGGCATACGCGTCCACTCAAACAATCCAAATGGGGTGGTGACAGCAGTCTTGTCGCGGTCACGTTCACTCACAGCCACCTGAAAGTATCCAGCCGTCAGATCCAGGGTAGAGAACAACTGAGCATTCCCCAGCGCATCCAAGGACTCTTTAACTATAGGAAGTAGGTATGCATCTTTACATGTAACCTGATTTAGCTTTCTGTAATCACAACAAAAACGCACACTGCCATCTTTCTTCACAACTATAACAGCTGGGGATGCCCAAGGGCGCGTGCTCTCTTTAAGGATGCCCTATGACACGAGGTCATGCACATGCTTTTTGAAAGCTTGGAATACCTGTGGTGGTACACGGTGGTGCCTCTGTTTTATTGGCGGAGCATCACCGGTGTGAATGTCATGCGTCACAGCCTGTGTGTATCCATAATTGCTGTCATTTGTGGAGAATATTGTCATGTTCACCAGCGATCAAGGACTTAAGAGATCGCTGGTGAACTACATTTCATCATGAACTACAAATCATCATAAACTACAATTCCCATCATTCCGCCACACACACCCGGTTTCCACTTCCACTCATCACACACACAGCTGCATCCGATCACTACTCATTGTTTGGACTATTTATACACCCTGGACCCGTCTTGTCTTTGCTCAGTTGTTTGTTATTCTCAGTCGTTGTATTTTTGAATGGTATTGTTTGGTCTTGTTGTTTTTGCTTAGTTTATGTCACAGTTCCTGATCATAGTTTGTTGTTTTGTTTATTGTTATTTTGTTACTTTGTGTTCCTGGATGTCCTGTTTTTGCACGATGTCTCATCATTAAATGCACATGGATCCTACCCCTTGTCCTGTCTGCAATACCTCCCAGTAACGTGACAAATATATCTCTAAATTTTGCCAACAAATGGTTTAGTTCTTCTCTCTGTGAGGTGGTGAGCTTCTCATAATTAACCTGGACTGGAACTGGTGGATCATCAGAGTTGTTGACTGCTTGAATATTTGTCACCCGTCTAACATGAAGTGTCCCTTCCTCTTCTTCGAACTCCAGTGTATCCTCAGTTAGCACCTGCTGTGGTTTAGACAAGACGGCCACTCTACACCTTGGCCTAAGTCTTATGGCTCGCTCACTTGAGTTCATTACACGCACTGGAACTTTGCCATTTGCTGTTTTTGTTAGTACATTGGCCACCAGGAGTCCCTTTGGCAAACTTGCATCAGCAGCAGGTTCAATAACCACCTGGCACTTCGCTTTGGGTGGCACTCTGCAACGGCCTTCAAACACCTTTTCACTTAGTGGCGGGATGGTGATGGTCTACTTCCCACTAACCTTGACAAACCCAATCTTGCCATCAGGGCTCTTGGAGTCAGTTTCCTGGACACTTGCTAGAACCCTTCTTATCTTTGCTTCTGCTGGTTGTCTATACTTATTGACTGCTTTTACACCCTCTCCCGTGACAAAAAAGGACTTAAACTCACTGATAATATTCATCCCAATGATTCCTGAGAGTCCCCTCATTTCTTCTGATTCTGCGCTGGTGTCCTTCAGCACAAAGATGCACTTTTCTGGGAGAACCTTCCCCATGCATTCCACATCCGCTTGCAAACACCCTAGAACAGGGATGTTGAGGCCATTAGCTGCAATAAGCCTAACCCAATAAGCAGAAGAGAGTTGAAGCTCTTGTTCCCTGAAATCCCTCCTAAAGTGTGATTCTGTAATTGTGGACACTTCTGAACCTGTATCCTGTTTGTCTTGACACCAGCTATGTTAACTTCAATAGTCAGACAGTCTCCAAATGCGCCGCTTGATGCAAAAATCTTTCTTCAAAAATCTTTCTTCAAAAGTCTCTGTGTATCACTGTCCTTCAGAACATACGAAAAAAACGGAACAAACTTGTCTCACGTCTCTCTCTCGCGCTCTCTCGTCTTCTTCCCATACACCTTTGCATCGCCCGCGAACACACACGAAAAACAGGGTGCCCCGTCAAAATAAGTCCCATATAAAAAATACTCCGTCACACAAAGAACGTGTTGTGACCCCCCAGTTAATAAGTAATGGCCTGTCCACGAGTTCTGGCCATCTGGTACTCACATGGCTATGTTAATTAAAGTTTACACCCAAAGAAAGAAAGAGACATTTGTGTCCCTCTAGGTGATTGGCTCCCCGCCTCTTTTCCGGCCTAGAGAAAAATAACATGGTTATTGTCTGCGAACGAAGGTCCCACACGATTATGGACATTTCACGTTTAAAAGTGTGTGTTTGCTTTAATGTATTTTTGCTAATAGTTGGGTATGCTTTAGTATGTGTGTAAACAAGCATATTCATTGTAGTTTTGCATATAAGCGAAACATTGTAACGTGTGTAATTAACTGTATTTGATAAAGTCTGTAATGTTTGGTGTCAAACTAAGCTATCAGACTTCAGAAAACATTGGTTTGAATGATAAAACTGTATCTACAAATAGTAGTTAATTACAAGGGTTCATTGAATTTTCGAAAACCTTAGTGGAGTATTATTTCTAACGCGTGACCACAGACCTTTCTTCCCGGGGGTGTAGACATCCAGGGAAAAGAGAGGCGTGGTCTCACTCAGTAGCCACGGCCATTGGACAATCACAGCGTGGGCTGGACTGAACTCCGTCCACTATAAAAACTCTGAAAATGTAAAGTTTTATGGCTTTCGCTTGGCTTCACGAAGGCTGCCGGACATCGATCTTGGAAGAATCACCCGGTAAAGCCTGCGTCTGTCCGCCGTAACATCACTACAGTAACGAGACCCCGTTCACAGGAGTTTAAGCTGCTTCTGTGTACGTCCGTGACTCGCATGAACTCAGTCTGACCCTGTTCTGCTAGTATAACTGCTTTCCCGTGAATGCTCGGAGTAGGGTCAGTCATTCAATTCCTCTGAACTTTGACTTCCTAAGTCTCATAATTCTGCTGAGGAGCTGTCACAGGAGGAGGATTCCCATCCAGCAAACTTCCCACTTGTTGCTGATGTCAAATTCTCCGTAACCGGGACAACGAGCCCCACGCTTCACAAGACGAAGGAAACCCCTCTCCAACGAAGGACATCCCAACCACGTTTTTCTCGCAACCAATCAGCTTAGCCGGGGTTTCCATCAACCAGCTGACGAGTGAGACTGGTCATCAAAACGCAAGTAAACACAAACCAACTTTCCATTTCTTGCTGAAACTGGTGTTAATTAAGTTTAAGCAATAACCTTAGTCAGATTCTCTGCTTGGTGCTTTCCTCAGGTTGCAATGCTAAGAACTTAGCAACTGTGAGACGTTTGGGACTCTTAGTTGTTCACTCTCAGTCATTCACTCATCCCAGAACTGTTTTGTGTGTGTATCTGTATGTTTGTCTGTTTTACGCAGAGTAGTTTACTGTGTGTGTAGCTTAATAAACATGTGTTTCATTTTAAGATCCTTGTCGGTGTTTTATGTGTTTCTAAGTTACTGCCTCAGCTATATGGTCTTGCTACCTTGCTCGTGTAAATAGTGAAATCCTGTTTTATGTTATTATTGTTGGCCACGTGATAATATAACATAGATTTACTAAAGATAAAGTTACATTGCTTACTTCTATTAGGGTGGACCAATAGATGACGTAAGTGTAAGTGTTAACCTATTTCTAACTGTGAGCCAGTCGTTCGAATCTTCTGATTCGAATCCCCAAAAATTAATTTTAATTAATTTGAACTTATAAGCTAATTCTTACAGTACCGGACATATTAGATGGTCCAGCCACTACACAAATATAGACGCAGGATGAGCGACCACAAATACAGAAAGTGAAACCACTCGTGCTTAGACAGCCTCGTAAACAACAACAGGGCACACTGCAGATTCTGCTCTTCTTCTTAGCTTTGTGGCTGTTCATTAAGACGATGGCTTAAGACAAGGTTTGTTTGAGCTCGGGTCGACCATGGCTTGTTATTATATGTATATATTACTACGGTGTATTGTCTCAGCTGTATATTTAAAAATGGCGCTTCCTGTGTTTTCATTTTCCTGGCTTGTTGCATGTGCTAGTGACGTTTCTCCTTTGGAAAGGGTACCCAAAAAGTGGTACTGTACGGTTAGCTTTGGTACCTTTTAACAGTGGAAACGGACATAAGCGTACCGAACTGTATCGTAAAACTCAGTGGAAATGGGCCATTAAAGAGCCTTAATTGGAGAAGTTGTCTGACTGTGGGACCCCCTTGAAAATGAGATATTGCATCTCAAGGCATAATCCTTTAAATAAATTGAAACGTGTTTGTGGCAGCATGTAAGGGGAATCAGTCATGAGGCCCTATCATACACCCGGCGCAATAGTGTTTTTTTTTTTTTTTTTTTGCTTTTTTCAGACTGGCGCAGGTGTCATTTTCACATTTTGCAACACATGGTTTAAATAGAAAATGCATTTACGCCATACGCGACTCATGGGTGTGCTGGTCTGAAAAGGAGGTGTGTTAAGGCGCATTGTTGGCACGTTGCTATTTTGAGGCAACTGAAATAGACCATGCCATTGACCAACAAAAAGCTGGGCTAAAGTCAATGGTGCACATTTTTTTTTTTTTTTAAACAGCGTTAATTATGCGCCTATGCGGGCCCAAAACGTGTGTACACATTGCTTAATTCACGCAGAGGGATGTGCAGCAATACACAAATATCTTTAAATATGAAAAAAATAAAGGATTAAAATGTTAAAAAAGTATTATTTTCTACATAAATATAAAAACCATTACCTCCTCTCATGCCTTCTTCACCTCAGGGTGGAATCCGGGTGGAATCTGGCTCTGTTGTAGTCAGTTTATTCATGACAATTTGCATTTTATTATTAGTAGTAGTATTTATCATATGCATGTTTATATTTATTTGATTTATTTTGTTTAGATTTGTTCACCTGTCAGGTTGTAGAGACATATGCATCACCAAAAGAGGCATAGTAATAGAAAGTGAGTTTGGATATAACTCAGTCTTTCATTGTTATTGTTTATTTATTAATTTGCTGAAAATTAGAACTGAAATTAGAAATAATTTTGAAAAAAATCTTTGCACTTAAACAAAATTACAGAATTAAATAGTCTATGTAATGGATGTCTTCAGTGGAGTGCATCCAGCACCGTTTCCTTAATCCACGGCCGAACGGAGGAGGCTCAATCTGCAGATGGTCTTTAACTGTGTTCTCGCTAGTGAAGCATTCAGTTTTTCCACTTACAAAGTCCACCATGTAAATAGGAAATGCGCCATGGTGCTACGCAACTGACTCTAAAAGGGAATGGGAGATGAGACTCTGAATGGTTTAATGCATGTTATGCTTTAAACACACCCATAACTCATTAAGAGAATAGGGACAACTCTTTTAGATCATGCGCCAGTGCACTTTTCATTTTTACAATAGCAAAAGTGGATTCAGACATGCCCTTAGTGCTTTTGCACCGTCCGCTTTAGACATTGCAAATAGGTCATTAAAAAAGAGGCCATGCTGTTGAAAATCCAGCCTAGATGACTAGTTCTTTAATGTAGATATCGGTGGCTCTGCTAAAACCAGAAAATCTCGACAACAGAAGTGGTTGGAGAAAATTTCATATAATGCTTCTGTTATGCCTGTTGAAATCTTTCCTGACTTTCCACCTGAGTTTAAGCTGCCTGTCAACATTTTTCAGCAGCCAGTCTCGGATGCCAGTCTTCGGATGCCAGTCTTGTTCCTTATCTAGAGAGTGCAAAACAGGAGGATGTAAAGGCTGTTGACGGTGAAACAAAGGAAAGATTTTGTATGCACCAGATGGGCTAACCAAAAGATTTAATCACACTTTAAAGCAGATGTGTTAGTCAAGTTTGTTTGTGATTCTGGCGCAGATAGGTATCAATGGCTCCTGTATCTTTTGTTTACATAGAGAAAAGTGCCACAATCCTCCACTGGTTTGTCCCCATTTTAATTGTTGTATGGGCATGAATTCAGAGGTCCCCTAACATTATTCAGAGAAGTTTGAGAGGGAAACCCATGAAGAGGTGAATCAACAAATGTGGTGTCTTATGCAAATGAGATCGCTCTACACAAATTCTGCATATAAATCTGCTTAAACAATGGTCTCCTCATCTTGATAAGTCTGTCCACACCTTGATGATTAAGCAAATTCAAGAGGAGAATGTCTCTGGTGAACTATATTTGCCCCAGTTAACTTCAGGTGATGTGGTGAGAGACATTTTTTTACCAGAAGTCTTCTCAGAATATCTAGGCTTTACTACCTTAAATGAACACATATTGTGTTGAAACCCAATACTGTGGTCTGAATAATGAGTTGCAGGGTTCCTGAATGTCTCCAAAAAGCACTGAAAGAGAAGGTGGATCTGATGCTGAGGATTATAGAGCCATCTAAAAGTGAGTGGTGCCACCCTGTTGTCCTTGTTCCAAAAATAGGATGGCACCATGGGATTCTGTATAGATTTTCGTTACCTCAACTCTGTGACAAAGTTTGAGGTTTCCCTACTCCACAGATTGGTGATCTCACCGATCAACAGAGCACCTCAAAGGTTTTTTTTTTCTTTCAAAGGATTACTGGCAGATCCCGTTGACTCAGCAGTCCAGAGAACTGTCTGCTTTTAAAACCCCATGGCGTCTATTCCATTTCAAGGTTCTGGCCTTTGGACTGCACGAGGCACAAGCCAGCTTTCAAAAACGCATGGACCAGGTACTGAAAGGACTGACATTTGATGATATTGACGGCTCTGACGGTCAATCCATAAAAGTTTTACCACCAATTAATTCACAACTTTTTCAGCTGGACTGCAGTATTGACTGATGTGGTTGGGTCAAGGAGTCCCATTCAGGATATCAGAATAGCCTTGAGTAAAGATTATGTTTTGCATAACCCTGATTTCCATCAACTTTTTGTCTTGCAAACAGATGATTCAAATTGGGGTCTTGGAGCTGTGTTGTTGCAGGGTGGTGGCCCTGATGCTTGACGCCCAATTGCTTTCCTCAATCGTAAGCTCTTTCCCAGGGAATCTTGTTATTCCATTGCGGGAAAGGAATGCTTGGCCGTGAAATGGGCTTTGGACTCTTTGAAGTACTATCTGCTAGGCCTGGAGTTTATACTGGAGATGGATCATAAAGCTCTACAGTGGCTTCAAGAAATTAAAGATACTAACGTATCACCCGCTGGTACCTGGTCATGCAACCCTTCCAGTTTTCTATCTGACATGTCCCTGGCAAAGAAAACCTCACTGCAAACTATGGCCCAATCCCAATTCTATTGTTTTAGCCCTATCCCTTCCCCTTGGCTCTTGAAACAGAGTGTAAAGGGGAAGGGCTTTAAATTTTCCCCTAAGAAATGGGACAGGGCGGGTGGTTAGCACTGTCGCCTCACAGCAAAAAGGTTGTTGGTTTGAGTCCTGGCTGGGCAAGATGGCATTTCTGTGTGGAGTTTGCATGTTCGCTCCGTGTTTGCGTGGGTTTCGTCTGCGTGCTATGGTTTCCCCCACAGTCCAAAGACATGTGGTATAGGTGAATTGGGTAAAACAAAAATGGCCATAGTATGTGAATGTGTGTGTATGGGTGTTTCCCAGTACTGGGTTGTGGCTGGAAGAGCATCTGCTGTGTAAAACATATGCTGGAATAGCTGGCAGTTCATTCCGCTGTGGCGATCCCTGATAAATAAGGGACTAAGACAAAGAAAAATGAGTGAATGAATGAAATGGGACAGCACTACAACACCCGCACATGCACACGTCATTATATGTCATCGTGTGCTCTTACTTTATATGTGATCGATCATATACGACCTGTGTAACCCAGATTCAGGCTCAAGTCACAGCTCTGAAACCGCCACCTGAGCAAAAGGACAGGAAGGTCTTACCTGAAAGGGCTGAGATAGCTACTTTGAAGGGGATGATGGAGGAGCTTAGCAGCCAAGTAGCTGCAGTAAAGGAGTCGGTAGCTCAAAGTTCAAAACCCAACGACATAGATGAATTAGAAATCCATAAATTGCATCGCCAAGTAGCAGAATTGCAGGGCCAGAGTGCTATTCGCAAGACACCTCAAGTGTTCAGTACCCAGAGATCCATTGATACAGTGAGAAACCGTGAACCCAGGAGAAGCTCATTGAGAACTGATAGGCCGAGGGCCTGGTATTGCTTCCGTTGCGGAGAAGATGGACACTTGGCCGTTAATTGTGAAAATGCAGCAAACCCTGACAAAGTTACCGAGAAAAGGATGAAGCTGAGAGAGCAGCAGAGCCACTGGGACTCTCAGTATAGAAGATCTGCCCAGTCTTTAAACTAGAGAGGGTCTTTATAGGAGGGCATATGAAGACCAGACGTTCAGACTATCGCCCTGAATGTTATGAGCAGAACATTGACACAGATAATTATGACACATCGCCGTTGAACTGCTTGCCTAAAGGATTAATAGGAGTGAAGTGCACGGCTGAAATTTTTATTGGAGACAGAAAAGTGAATTGCCTTTTAGACACAGGATCACAGGTGACCACGATCCCTCAATCGCTCTACGAGAATAACCTGGCTGATTATCCTCAGAAACCACTGGGTAATTTGTTGGAGGTCGAAGGAGCTAATGTTCAGGCTGTACCATATTTAGGATACATTGAGCTAACTTTGAAGTTTCCCCAGACCTTCACTGAGATTGAAATTGAAGTTCCCACTTTGGCTTTGGTGGTGCCAGATATGACGAGCTCCCCACAGGTCCTAGTAGGAACCAACTCTCTAGATGCGCTGTATAGTAAGAGTGCTGAGAACACAGTGAAGTGTCGGCCCAATCTTCGCGGATATCAGGCAGTTCTTAGAGTGTTGGAAGCCAGATGGAAACAGGCCACCAATAAGAACCTTGGATGTGTGAGAGTTAAAGCAAACACAGTGGAGGTTATACCTGCTAAGAGCACAGTGGTTTTGGACGGTGGAGTTCACTTGAACTTCACTTCACTACATAAAAGGATGGGTAACCCTTGAACCGCCATCAACTCCCTTGCCAAACGGTGTTCTGATTGCAAGCTGTCTGCACTCTCTACCCCATAGACATCCCTCTAAGTTATCAGTTCTGTTGAGGAATGAGACACAGAATGACATACGACTCCCTCCAAAGACTGTGTTGGCAGAAATCAGAGAATAATAGGCCAGCAGCAGCAAGTTTCAAGTGGAAAACCAAAGAGAGAGAAATTGAACAGTGGCAATATTACCTTTGATTGTGGAGATTCCCCTTACCTAGGAAATGGAAGGAAAGGATTTCAAAGCTGCTGAGTTCAATGCCTGAAGTTTTCTCGCTGCATGACCTGGACTATGGTCACACGACAAAAGTGAAACATCAGATAAAGAAAAGGAGAAAGTCGATACCCTGCCCACAAACTAGAGTTTCTGGCACTGAAGTGGGCAGTTACCTCTAAATTTAATGATTATCTTTATGGAGCCGAGTTCATAGTTGTCACGGATAGTAACCCTCTGACGTACGTGCTCACCTCAGGGAAGCTCGATGCCATTAGTTACCGTTGGCTGTCCAGCTTGTCGACATATAACTTTAAGCTGCAGTACAGAGCTGGTAGCCAAAATCAAGATGCCGATGGACTCTCTCGCCGACCACATGGCAAACTTCTTGATGATTTGGTCTCACAGAAGGAGAGGGACAGGATCAGACAGTTCGCTTTGCACCACTTCATAGAGCAGCAGGCTGAGCCATCTGTCATCCTGTCTGATGCCATCTGAGCGATATGTGAGAGACATCAAGTGATCGGAACAACAGGATATCCAGACCAGCCTGATACTGCCCTTACCCTAGTCGAATCACTTACTCACCATGTAGATGTCTTGCCTAGTGAATTTCAATACGAAGATGACCATGGTCTTCCAGATCTTCCCCATCTTGCCCCGTCATCCTTGGCCGATCTGCAGAGGAAGGATTCAGAACTAAAAGTAGTCATTGAAGCATTAGACAGTGGCAGGAAACCTTGCAACCTCACCAGTCAGTCACCTACATTGCAGTTGTGGTTCAAGGAATGGAATCGCCTTGAAATGAGAAATGGAGTACTGTATAGGAGGAAACAAGCCCAAGGAGTTTCTCTATATCAGTTACTGCTTCCCACTACACTGAGGAGTGTAGTGCTAAGAAGTCTTCACGATGACATGGGTCATATGGCTGTTGACAGAACCCTGGATCTCGTCAGATTAAGGTTCTTCTGGCCTAGGATGTCGCAAGCTGTAGAAGAAAAGATCAGGACTTGTATACGTTGTGTCCGCAGGAAGACAGTACCAGATAGGGCAGCTCCTTTGGTGAATATTAGAACTAGCATGCCGATGGAGCTGGTGTGTATAGACTTTCTGTCTCTTGAACCAGACCAAAGTAACACCAAGAATATATTGGTCATTACGGACCACTTCACGAAGTACGCAGTTGCAATACCTACCCGCAACCAAACTGCCCAGACCGTAGCCAAAAGCCTATGGGACAACTTCTTTGTGCACTACGGGTTTCCAGAGAAATTGCATAGTGACCAGGGGGCAGATTTTGAGTCGAAGATGATAAAGGAACTGTGTAATGTCGCCGGAATACGTAAAGTAAGGACCACCCCATACCATCCGAGGGGAAATCCGGTAGAGAGGTTCAATCGTACTCT
>CAIGQV010018344.1:7484432-7546067 GCA_903798115.1 Danio jaintianensis | reverse complement strand
AAAAAAAAAAAAAAAAGGGGGGGGGGGGGGGGGGGGGGGGGGGGGGTGGGGAAGGAGCTCCTTTGTCAATAGGAGGGGGAATAGGGGGAAATGGCAGAGTCGTGCTTATGCCTAGAAACTCATGTGGGCGGAAGTCGGCTGGAAAGGATCAGGTGGGCTTCCCTGAGGTGGTATTGCTCTCCTGTAGTGTGAGAATGCTAAGAGGGTTTGGAATGGGTGTGTGGGGGAGGGGATGTCAAATGTATATATAATGTCCTTTGCATAATTGATCTGTTTTGCTTAATAAAGAAAGATAGAGTTTCTTTATCCTGCAAAGTTAGATCAGATATGGTGGGGTGGATTGTGGGGTTGAAATTTGATGTTAGTTTAGAACATCTCAAAAACCAAAAAAGGCTAGTGTGCACATGGCATCGAGGGTGCGGGAAGTGTGAGTGGAAATGTATCCTTTGCGTAGAGTGTGAATGCATTTAGAATGGATGTGGAGTGTAAAAGGTTGTCTAGAAATGGGGGGGGGGGAGGGGTCTGAAATGGTGTCTGAAAGGGACCCGTGGAACGATTGAATCCCGCTGTGGTAGCTTGTTATTGAGCTGGCATGAATGTTTCTTGAAGCGTGTAGGTGTGCAATGAATCAGGTGATAGAGGAGGGAAAATCTGGAAAAAGTGTTTAATAAAGGGAGGAAAATGTTTGAATGAACTTCATGCAGGAGGTATAACTGAAGGGTTCTAGGGGCAACTGATTGTAAAGTGAGGGATATGGGAGTTACGCAGAAGTGATGTAGGGGGAGATTTAACATTTCTAAGTATAATTTCTAAATAATGAGGGACAGGTTTGGATGAGGGTCAGCTTCTGGAGCCATCTGCCATAATCTCTGAAATGAGAAACAAGAGAGAATCAGAAATGTGATTTTTTTACAACATGGTACATGTACAGCAGAGATAATGAATTGTTTTAGCTGATATCCATGCAAGGCATCTTAATAAGGGCATGAGCAACTGTGAATGGAAGTGCCTTTTGTTAATGCATGGTATAGCTTTGTTGTCGCAATGTGCAAGGATGATAGAGGTGGGCATTCGTCCCCCCACAGGATGGCAGATGGATGGAGAGCTGAGGATATGGGGCGTGGCTTGGCTGGTGGTCCTGGAAGTACCTCTTGAAGACTGAGTAGGTGAAGTGATAGTGGAGTGGAGTTTAAACCCCTTAGTGATATTGAAATTTGCTTAAAATGCAAATGTATCTACCACCCAGTTTCATGGATGAAACATTACTCCATTTGTCAGAAACGTCCTCCTCATAGTCATAGCAGTCAAGCGGGGAGTTTGTTTCTTTGCTGTTTTCACATCCAACCGACTTGCCATTGTAAACTTGCTTATGACACTCTTGTGACTCGTGACGCTCTTTGTGTATGGACATAAGAGTCACTATGGCATTATGATTGGACTTCTATACTTGATGTTTTGCTAGCTGCGAATTAATCTTTTTGAAGTTTAATTCTATCAGATGTGGCAGTTTTTGTTTTTTTTAATATATGTATAAATTAACTGCCGTTGTCGAACAAAGAACTTTAAAAATGGTGAGACCATTTTATTTAAACCATGATTAAATAGCATCACCCTTGCAATCTTAACATGGTTAGAATCACAAGCATATCTGGCCAAAGTCATTTCACAAGTCGTCTGCAGCTTGGTCATTCATAAACTGTCAAGAGAGATGGCTGGAATTTGAGTTAGAGTCCTGGGAGCTCTTGGGATGGTGGCGCTTCTCCTTTCAGCTAGTGGTTCAATGAACTGTCAATCAAAAGGTCAGCAGCCATCTTGTGACAGATATGTTTACATCTAAAAGACGCTACTCTATTGAACGCGCTCCAGTGACTAGTTTGGGTGATATCAGTGCATTCCGTGGCTGTTTGTTGACGTATAAATGGATTGTAGACTAATGTTTTATGCAATTCGATTGCCTGGACCCTGTGCAGTCAAATTACTCCATGCTGTTGGAATGTTATGGATCTGTGGTCAGGCAGGAGGCTTGTAAGGTGAGTTTCTTTGATTGTTATTATCTTTTGGTTATTGCCAGTTCGACAGATGACGCTAATGTCATTGTAGTCATGTGAGTCTCGGCTATCGAAAGATATATAAAAATGTTTAGTCTTTGTTGGTGAGTCATTATTTTGGTGAGGTTTCTCCTTAAATCATGCTATGTACCGCGGGTGGAACGGTAGGGGAGAGAGTTCGGCTTCGTTACGATAGTTTGGAATCGTGGATGCCGGCGTTTTGAGAGTTTAGTCGGAGTTTGTGGACTGTGATCTTGCTGGAGAATTGGGTTAAAGATACGGCGGATGCGTTGTGTACGGCATTTTGAAGTGGAAGGTGGAAGAGCTGGTGGGCCGGCCGGTGTCTTGGGGGAACTCAGGCTCGATTGCTGGCAAGGCTGCGGCTGAAGTCTCGGGATAAGCAGGGCTCTGGCTGTTGTTGTTGTTGTTGTTTGTTCTTCCGTATCGATAGGTTAAATGGTGCAATGCTGGAGCGTTTTGTAGCGGGAAGCATTCTTCAAGACGAAGATGACTGAATTGGAAAACTCTGGTTATTTATAGTGTGTCAGTATTCATCTATTCATCTTATTTCAGCTTCATGTTTTTCTCCAAAACCTACTAACCATGCATAATATTTTTTTTTACTAAAAAATGCAAGCATGTACATCAATATTTCTCACATATTATTGTAGCACAGTTTGTGCTGAATACAACAAAAAAAAAACATGCTGGCCAATACTATGTAATAAGTAGCTGAAATAAGCACAAATGTCAGGGCATGTCAAAACATCTTAGGGGCCCTAAAATCACCCCAGACCCCAGAGGGTTAAATTCATACCTTGAATGGTTTTGAAGATATGCCCATTTGAATTAGGGTTGCCTGCCCTCTTTTTCCAATTGGAAACCTGAGCAAATTGTAAGAGATTTTTTTATTTTTTTTGCTGATATCCTTCAAAATCCATTGCATTTAAAATGATAAACTGTTTATTTTGCAACTTAATGTGATTCTCATCCACACTACATTATACTACCTTACACAGTATTGAATCTTTCTGAAGCGATCTGCTAGCTTGTTTACACAGAGCTTGATAAACTTATCAATATGTCTAAATCAGCTGCATGTATGTCAAATACAATTCCAACAAAATTACTGAAAGAGTTGCTACCTGTAGTAGGAGAACCTCTTCTTAATGTTATCAACTCATCTTTATCTCTAGCCCATGTTGCAAACCCTTTCAAGCTAGCTGTTATTAAGCAACCACAACTTGATCCCAGCAACTTAGCTAATTATAGGGCTATTTCAAATCTTACATTTATGTCTAAAATATTAGAAATAGTTGTGTCTGACCAATTATGTTCCTTTCTACAGATGAACAATGTTTTTTTTTAAGTATTTTTATTAAAGTAAGTCAGGTTTCAGGCTGTATCATAGTACAGTTTTGCTAAATTGCACTAGTGAAAATAACCAATGGTTTACTTAGCTGCGACTGAGGCTGCATCTCGGTACTAGTTTTACTTGAACTCAGTGCTGCATTTAACACTATAGAACATGATATCCTCATAGATCACTTAAATTTTACAGGTTTTCAGGGACAGGATTTTATGCTGGTTTAAGTCAGTGTTTCTCAACCATGTTTCTCACTGCATGTTTTTGGTTTCCTTTGTCTGTCACACCCATTATGGCCCATTTCCACTGAGTGGTACGGTACGGCCGTTTCCACTGTCAAAGGGTACCTAAAAGCGAACCGTACCGTTCAATTTTTTGGGTACCCTTTGCAAAGTGTACCTAGTACGCCAAAAGGCGGAGCTAGACGCGCAGCTGAACGCTATTGGTTTACAGAGATAAGTTACTCGCAGAAGCAGGAGAATGAAAACAAAGGAACCGCCATTTTTTAAAAACACAGCCAAGACATTACACCGTAATAATATATACATAAATAACAAGCTATGGTCGACCCAGGCTCAAACAATCCTTGTTGTCGTCTTGATCAACAGCCACAAAGCGAAGAAGAACTAAATCTGCTGTGTCCTGTTGTTGTTTTACGAGCCCGTCTAAAAGTGCGAGCGGTTTCATTTTCTCCAGAGAGCTCACCGCACGTCTATATTTGAAATAACAAACTTCTTGAGCTCATATTAATAATGTGAGTGTGATTATTGAAGCGCTTCTGATGTCCGATCCTTTCAGAAAGGGACAAACGCGAGAGTGAAGCATGAAAAAACAAAGGAAAAGCCGGAAAAAACAGCAGCAAATGATTCTTTCTGCAACATAAAACATGAACAAACTGCCATGTTTAATTATTATCATCGCCTTTTGGACTATTATGAACTCAGAATGACGGAATTACTTTCTAACAAGAGGGTACATGTGCTGGTGAAGATTGAAGATACAGATGAGAGGTTTGCACTGACTGGGCTATGTTTTGTGTTGTTTTTGAACACAAATAAGGACTAAATGTATGCTGTGTGTAGTTTTTCTGTAATTGATAACATATCGGACGCATATGATATGTGAACAGCTTTACTGTGACATTACCTCGAGTAAAAATTATGTTGTCTGAAACTTTCTGTCGTACACCACACCCACCAAAAGGGTACCATTAGTGGCAGTGGAAACGTAAGCCTGATAAAGGTGACCCGTACTGTACCATACTGTACCACTCAGTGGAAATGGGCCATTTGAGGTCTTTAAGTCTCTGCTAATGAGCTGAATCAGGTGTTTGGTTGAAGAGGCATGGAAAATGTGCAGAGCTGTTGGTACTCCAGCAACGTGGTTGAGAAACACTGTTTTAAGTCATCCTTAAAACATACCATTACTAGTTTGTAAATATAAATGGACAAATTTCACAAGTAAGACCAGTGAAGTATGGGGTGCCTCAAGGATCAGTTTTAGGCCCTTTGCTGTTTACAATATACATGCTGCCCCTAGGAGACATTATTAGAAGGCACGGGATCAACTTCCACTTGAAGGCGTGGGTTTTCTGATGGATGTCCGCTCCAGGATGGAGTAACATGTATTATTTCTCATGCCTTTATGAGTATTAATAAAGTTGAATGTTTAAGTGCCTAGATGTCATCCCTCTTCAGAGTAAAACTGAAAAAAAAAAATGTGTGTCTCATTGCTTTTTCTGTATGCCAAATGATTTGTTTCCTCAGGATCTACCAAGCCAGGTCAGAGGTCATGGAGACATTTTGAGTGGACCTGGGCTCTTGAAGAATTGGAAACAACTGTTTCCTGAGTTATTTGCCATTTTATGTGTTAAATCTTTTAAAGTGTAGCTTTGAGGTTGTATGCAATTCTTTGATTCCTCCTCCTTAGACAAAATACATCAACTTGGAGTGCTTTTGTTCAAACATGCTATTGCCATCACTATCTCAAGAGAGCTTGAACAGACACCTAGCTGCCTCATCATTACGAACTTCAAAAGGTTTGAAGTAAGGAAAGCAGAGCTCTCCCCCCCATACCATCACGGACGACACATTCCAAAGGGAAATGCCCTTTTCTTATGGTATGCACACACAAACATTCTTAACTATTGAAACAGACTTGTAGAAAACCAAAACTCACTCTAAAATATATTATGTTTGTTTGCAATCTAGATGTTCGGATCGATAGCAAAAATAATTAAAATATTATAAGTATGCACCACTAGACCTCTTATGGTGTTATATAATGTAGAAATGCATAGATCCTGCTTAATGTGTGTTTAAATGTCATGTTTGGTATTGTTGCATTTCTCCTTTCATTTCACAACACATGATGCAGAATGCATGATAATAACTTATATGGCTTACATTCTTTAATACTATTGGTTAAAGTTTTATCCGTCCCATCAGGGTGGATCCTCATTATGCATAGGAGCGGTCCAGAGACAAATAAAATCTCCGACTCAGACTTTGCCCTGGGAACATTGGTCAGTCAATAGAGAATAAGTGTGACTTGACCAATAGTTAAAATCCATCTACACCCCAAAATCCTTGCAGAAGGTCTCTGGCAGAATACCACCAGGGAAGACCCTGTTTCTGTACCCACGTGACTCTTTTTCTTATTTTCCGGCAAGTATAAACTCAGTTAAAGGTCGTGCCTCACATATCACCAAACCATCAATACTTGGTGGTTCTTATTAGTCGTGTGGAACTGAGTGAGATTTGCCATACATAAACTAAACTCTTTATTTCCTTGTTGTTTCTGTGTATCGTATGATTGTTTGTTATGTGTTAGACTAGATTTGAATCTTTTCATCTTTTGTATGTGACGCCTAAGTAATCATTGGAAGATATTGTTCGTAATTGCACACACACCCGCACATGGAAATTTTCTAAGTCTATCTGTGTTTTAACCAATCAGGTTAAAACACTTATATGTATGTATGAGCCATTCTCTATTAATAAACTTCAGCAAGTGCAAAATGCAGCTACTAGAGGTCTTGCCAGGTCAAGAAAATACGATCATATCACCCCAATTTTGTCTTCCTAAAGCCATAGTCACACTAGAGATTGTGCTTGTAAAATTCTGTTGTACGGTGCTGCAAAAGGGGGTGGGATAAAACGATATGATTAGACGTTGACAAAACGAGCGATAGCTCCATATTTAAAATGTCTGTACAGAGAGGTCACATTTTGATCTTCTATTGGTCTTACGCAATCACGTGATGCGATTTCACAGGGCAAAGTTCACCAAGCTTGAACTTTCAAACGCAGCGACATGCGGAACTTGTCTCACGAGCTTACGTTTCTGGTCTGCTGCATTCACATGCGTATGAATGAAAGTCTGGGGCGAAAAGTGGAGTGTGACAATAGCTTTGCACTGGCAACTTGTTAAGTTCCGTATTGATTATAAAATATTGCTTATTACCTTTAAGGGCTCTATTTTAACGATCTAAGCACAAAGTCTAACTCACATAGCGTAAAAGCATTAAGGGCGTGTCCGAATCTACTTTTGCAATTTTTAGGCCACGGTCACACTGGACTTTTCTCCCCATAGGCTTCTATTAATATGCACGTGAATACGTCAGACCGGAAACACAAGCTCGTGCGACAAGTTTCACAGTTCGCTGCATTACAAAGTTCAAGCTTGGTGAACTCTGACCTGCGAAATCGTATCACTTGACTGTTTGAGGCCAATAGAAGATCAAAACATGACCTCTCAGGACAGAAATTTTAAATATGAAGCAATCGCTCTCTTTTTAAAATGTCTAGTCATCTTGTTTAATGACTTTTCACAGCGCCATACGACAGAATTTCGCAAGCTCAAACTCTAGTGTGACTGTGGCATATGGATGGAAAAATACGGTCTGCACCCTGGAGCATGGTCTAACAGGCTTGTGCTTATTCTCTTAATGAGTTATGGGTGTGTTTTGAGCATAACTTGCATTAAACCAATTAGAGTCTTGTCTCCCATTACCGTTAAGTGGAAAAACTGAATGCTTCACTAGCGAGAAAACAGTTAAGCAGGCCATCTACAGCGCAAGGATAAAGAATGAGCCTCCTCCATTCTGCCTCTTTACTTTCTCTTTACTTTACTCCTTTATTTTCGTGGAGTAAGGAAAAGGTGTAAACGTAATCCACTGAAGACATTCATTAGCCTACATATTTAATTTTGTTTGTTAAGTGCAAAGATTTGTTTCAAAACTATTTCTAAATTCAGTTCTAATTTCCAAATGAACAAATAAATGAACAAAAATAATGAAGTGCGGTCAAAAAACTGAGTTATATCCAATCACACTTCCTATTCTTATGCCCCAGATGGTGATGCATACATCTCCAAAACCCGACAGGTGGACAAATCTAAACAAGTTTTTTTCATGAAAACAAATATAAATATGCATAATAAATAATAAAATACTACTAATAATAATACATGATACATGAATAATGCAAATTATCATGAATAAACAAAAAAAAAAAATAACCTGAAGGTGAAGAAGGCCTGGAGGTAATAGTTTTTATAATTATGTTGAAAGTAATAATTTTTGTAACATTTTAATTCTTTATTTTTTTCAAATATGTAAAGATATTTGTGTATTGCTGTACATCCTGTGTGTATTAAGCAAATGTGTAAGCAATTGGACCCGCATAACTAATGCACTCTGAACTTTAGACCAGCTTTTAGTTGGTCAATGGTGCGATCTATTTCAGTTCCTCAAAATAGCAATCGTGTGTTTGTGTTCCTGGATCTCACTTGTACTCTGCTCTGCTTGACAACTACCAGCCTTCAAGGGTCTGCCGCAGACCTCACCCTCCTGCCGGGGTTGTCGCCACTCACCAGCTGACACGATCAGCCACCAGTCTCACCTTCTGTGTGGGCTTCCTCCCCTCTCCGAAATCTTGTTAGTCTCTCCAGTGCTGCGCACTGACCGATGTCCTGTGTGCGGCAGACTGCCTTTGTTGACTTTTGTGCAGAATAAACTGCCTTTGTTTTTCCTGCACTCCTGGTGTGTTGTTTGCTGTTACACCTAATGTTTTAAATAGTCTAGCTGCTTATCTAACCAACCTTCTGTCTCGCTACAATCCAACCTGCTCAAAACTCAGGGCTTCTGATAGTACCCAGAATAGCAAAGTCCACTAAAGGAGGTCAAGCGCTTTGATATATGGCTCCTAAACTCTGGAATAGCCTTCCTGCTATTGTCCGGGGCTCTGACACAGTATCTCAGTTCAAAACTAGATTAACGACTTGTCTTTTTAGTAATGCATATACACAATGCATCAAATACCTGTAGGATGCATAAGTGTGCTCCATGCAGATAAGTGGGCTTGAAAAAACACCTGTATGATATACTCTTCCTCTCTTTACACACCAGGCACTTTGTTAGAAATACTTCTATGTTTTATATGTTTATTTGTATAGCTAAGGATGTGTGCGTGTGCTCCATACACCTATAGGTCACCTTTTTCCTGTCTTAATGCACCAGGCACTTTGTTAGAAATACTTCTATGTACCACCCGCATTTTATATGTTTGTTTGTATAGCTAAGGATGTATGAGTGTGCTCCATGTAGTTGAGTGGGCTTGACAAACCACATGTTTTCCTGTCTTAATGCACCAGGCATTTTGTTAGAAATACAGGGGTTGGACAATGAAACTGAAACACTGGCCTATTTAGTGTTGAGGTTTCATTGCTAAATTTGACCAGCCTGATGGCCAATCTTCATTGATTGCACATTCCACCAGTAAGAGTAGAGTGTGATGGTTTAATTAGCAGAGTAATAGCACTGTTCAAAAGAGGACAAATTGAGGACTACCAAACCATTCTGGAGGACCATGTGCACCCAATAGTTCAAACATTGTACCCTGAAGGCAGTGCCATGTATCAGGATGATAATGCACCAATACACACAGCAAGATTGGTGACAGAGTGGTTTGATGAACATAAAAGTGAAGTTGAACATCTCCCATGGCCTGCACAGTCACCAGTTCTAAATATTACTGAGCCACTTTGGGATGTTTCGGAGGAGTGAGTCAGGAAACATTTTCCTCCACCAGCATCACTTAGTGACCTGGACACTATTCTGCAAGAAGAATGGCTCATTATATCCCTCTGGCCACTGTTCAGCACTGTATCTGTCTTTCCCAAGACAAATTGATGCTGTATTGACTGCAAAAGGAGGTCCTACACCGTACTAATTATGGTGGCTTGAGAAAGCCAACATACTGTTACACTACATAAACGTATTCTTCTTCCGTCTTCTTCTTCTTCTTCTTAGACTATTTTAAGAACGCATCACCTTAGCAACCTTCTAGCAACACCTTAGCAACTACCTAGAACACCATAGCAACCACCTACAAACACTTTATCAACAACCTAGAACACCTTAGCAACCGCCTAGCAACACCTTAGCAACCAATCAGAACACCCTAGCAACCACCAAGCAACAACATAGAACACCTTAGTAGCTGACTAGCAACACCTTAGCAATCACCTAGAAACGCCTTAGCAACACTTTAGCAGTGACCTAGAACACCTTAGCAACCACCTAGCAACAGCTTAGGAACCAGCTAGCAATGCCTTAGCAACTGCTTAGCAACCAATCAGAACACCTTAGCAACCACCTAGCAACACCTTAGCAACCACCTAGCGATGCCTTAGCAACCACCTGTAACACTTTAGCAACCGCCTAGCAACACCTTAGCAACCAATCAGAACACCCTAGCAACCACCTAGCAACAACATAGAACACCTTAGCAGCCGACTAGCAACACCTTAGCAATCACCTAGAAACGCATTAGCAACCACCTAGCAACCACTCAGAACACCTTAGCAACCACCTAGCAACACCTTAGCAACCTCCTAGCAACCATTCAGAACACCTTAACAACTGCCTATCAATGCCTTAGCAACCACTCAAAACACCCTAGCAACCACCTAGTAATGCATTAGCAACCGCCTAGCAACCACGTAGCAACACCTTAGTAAGCACTCAGAACACCCTAGCAATGCCTAAGCAAGCATTCAGAACACCCTAGCAACCACTCAGAAGCTCCTATCAACCGCCTAGCGAGAAACATGACAATCCATACTAGAAACATGCTAACACATATGTACTTATCTATCTGTGCCGACTGTTTCAAACTCCTTAAAAACTACTTCAATTATTTAAACTTTGAAACTTTCTCAAGCCACCATAAAGTTTGTGGACGAACTTTACTTTTCTAGTTAATTATTATGATCTGAAGCCAGGTGTTTCAGTTTCATTGTACAACCCCTGTACATCTATGTTTTTGTTTATATGTTTGTTAATATAGCACCCCTTTCTCATTTTTAGCACTTGATTTCCACATTGACATTAATATCTCTTTTTCAAATACATTATGAACAGCAGCTACTCTAATTATTTTCTTTGCTCTTTATTTCCACCTGGGGATGCCCATCCTGAGGCCTCTAGGGATTGTGCAGCACCACAGATCCAAGACCTGTGAAGAGACGATGCCAACCATCTAAGGACTTCGAGGACAACACATACACTTAATACACAAATACACTTCATTGAACATCTACACATAGACATCAACTATATACTACATAAATGCAGGTTAAATACGTTTATATATAATAACTTTAATGATAAAGTTATTAGTAATTATTTATTAGTTAATTAAAGTTATTAGTAAATAATGAAGTTAATATAAACTAATACCCTGAACTTTTCTGATTGTGAATGTAATGCAATAATGTGCAACATTTGTAAAGCTGCTTTGAAGAAATAATTATTGTGAAAAGCGCTATACAAATAAACTTGAACTGAATTGAAAATTGAGTGTTTAATGTAGTGCATACTTTCAGCACTTATCTCTACATATTGTTTTTGCTAAGTGTTAGCAAATGAATAGTTTTCCTTGGGTTTATGAGTTTACACTTTCAGATCTTTGACTGAATAGAATATGCTTATTTGTTGCACTGACCGGGGAGAGGGCTCAGAGCTCAGAAAGACACTCTAACTCGAGTTATTCCCTATGTCAGGAGAGAGATAGAGGTCCAAGAGCAGTGTCTAGCCCAACCTCAGAATGCTTTCTCCGCTCCGATCTAAGTAGGTATCTGGTTTAAAGGTGTGACATTGGGGTGGCGAAGGGATGCTGAAAGTTGATTAAAAAAAAATTGAGGTAGGACATGTTTGACCATTTATAGGGGTTGGTCTTATGCTGACTGGATAATTGAATGATTGTCAACAATGAATTAGCCTTGTCAAAACATCTGCACGTGCTCCTCCTGAAATTTGTTTATTAAACATTGTTTAATATAACATTATGTTGCATAATTTACTTACAAGATGTTTTACTAACACTGTTATGCAGTTAAGACTGTGGTGTACTGTTTTGTTCAACATACCTTAAAATGTTCACTCATGTTTTTATCTTATAATTGCTTTCTTACCTGAAAATCTCCTCTGCGCTTAGTCTCTCACTGATGCTGGATGGCATGGTCAATGCTTTCATATGACAGAAGACTACTACTAGTGCTCAGAAATAAGTGTGTTTAAGGAAGGATAAAATATGATTTGGTACACTAAACATGTTGGTACACTTGTTATCTTGACTGTCCTGGGGAAAACAGGATGTCTGGCAACCCTATATTTTTTGATGAACAGTATCCTCCTGTAAGCATTTTGCAGTCAGTTAAGCCTGCCTGGGTTGTGTTACACTCCATAGGGTCTGTTTTAGTCAATAGATAGTCAATGAAGTTTCCTGCTATTTCACCTGAGTTGGCTGCAGATGATTTCCTGAGCACAGTGCAGTGCCGACACCAGTCCCTGAGGTCTGTGTAGTGAAGACTTCAGCTCCAGCCCCTAAGCATATTCCAGTGTCAGCTCCAGTCTCTGAGCATGGTTCAGTGTCAGCTCCAGCCCCTGAGCACAGTCCAGTGTTACCTGTAACCGAGCATTGTCCAGTGTCAGCTCCAGCCACTGAAGAGGGTTAAATGTCGACTCCAGCCTCTCACATACCTTAGAACTATTCAGTTTTATGCCTGTGCTCTTCTTCCACCATCCTATTGGCTGTCAGCTGAAGCCATTTATTTATAAACTTTTATATTTCCCATCAAGGTTTTATATTTCCCATCGAGGTTGACAACAGAATGAATCACATTACTCTGGCATATATTTTATGCAGAAGATGCTCTTCCAGCTGCAACCCAACAAAAAATGTGAGTGTACTTTTTTGTCTTGTTGAATATGTTGAATAAAATGCTGCAAATGGGTTTACAGTGCATCCGGAAAGTATTCATAGCGCTTCACTTTATCCACATTTTTTTTATGTTACAGCCTTATTCCAAAATGGATTAAATTTATATATTTCCTCAAAATTCTACACACAATACCCCATAATGACAATTTTTTTAAATTGTTGCAAATTTATTACAAATAAAAAACCTTAAAAATCACATGTACATAAGTATTCACAGCCTTTGCTCAATACTTTGTTGATGTACCTTTGGCAGCAATTACAGCCTAAAGTCTTTTTGAATATGATGTCACAAGTTTGGTACACCTGTCTTTGGGAAGTTTTGCCCATTCTTCTTTGCAGTACCTCTCAAGCTCTATCAGGTTGGATGGGAAGTGACGGTGTACAGCCATTTTCAGATCTCTCCAGAGATGTTCAACAGGATTTAGGTATGGGCTCTGGCTGGGCCACTCAAGGACATTCACAGAGTTGTTGTGAAGCCACTCCATTGATATTTTGGCGGTGAGCTTTGGGTCATTGTCCTGTTGGAAGATGAACCGTCGCCCCAGTCTGAGGTCAAGAGCACTCTGAAGAAGGTTTTCATTCAGGATGTCTCTGTACATTGCTGCATTCATCTTTCCCTCTATCCTGACTAGTCTTCCAGTTCCTGCTGCTGAAAAACATCCCCATAGCATGATGCTGCCACCAGCATGCTTCACTGTAGGGATGGTATTAGCCTGGTGATGAGCGGTGCCTGGTTTTCTCCAAACGCAACGCCTGGCATTCACTTTAAAGAGTTCAATTTTAGTCTCATCAGACCAGAGAATTTTGTTTCAGATGCCTTTTGGCAAATTCCAGGGGGGCTGCTATGTGCCCTTTACTAAGGAGTGGCTTCCGTCTGGCCACTCTACCATACAGGCCTGATTGGTGGATTGTAGGAGTGAGACGAGACGAGACAAGATTTTTACAGTATTTAAAAAAAATCTTCAATGATAAAATACGTGAATGGAAAACATTTTATTCAACTGAAAAAAAATCACAAATCGCAAAACTGTTTAGGTGCTTTTTTTTTTTAAATAAACTTGTAATTAATGTTATTTTACTTCTATTTTAATGAATTCTATGCATTAAAGGACATGCAAACACCGCTAAATATTTAGCTAATATATGAATGGAAAATGGCGACGCGGTGGCGCAGTGGGTAGCACGTTCGCCTCACAGCAAGAAGGTCGCTGGTTCGAGCCTCGGCTGGGTCAGTTGGCATTTCTGTGTGGAGTTTGCATGTTCTCCCCGTGTTCGCGTGGGTTTCCTCCGGGTGGTCCGGTTTCCCCCACAAGTCCAAAGACATGCGGTATAGGTGAATTGGGTAAGCTAAAATTGTCCGTAGTGTATGTGTGTGAATGAGTGTGTATGGATGTTTCCCAGTGATGGGTTGCAGCTGGAAGGGCATCCGCTGCGTAAAACACATGCTGGATAAGTTGGCGGTTCATCCCGCTATGGCGACCCCAGATTAATAAAGGGACTAAGCCGAAAAGAAAATGAATGAATGAATGAATGAATGGAAAATAGATTTTTATTCAACTGAAAAAAAATCACAAAATGTAAAAAAATTCAGGTGCTTTTTTAAATCAACTTGTAATGAATGTTATTTTAAATTTATTTTAATTATTTATTTAGCAACAGCATGCGTTTTTTTTCTCCGGACAGCATAAACGTGTGTTCGATGATGATGACAATGTCGACAACGGGTGTATGTGTCTCCAGGAGTTCACAGTGTGTGTCTGTGTGCATGTGTGTGTGTGCGCACTCAGAGGAGATGTGTGTCTGTGGTCCTTTACTGACTCAATGGGTGCAGAGAAGTGTCAAACAGCTGAGTGTGTATGGCTTATCTTGTCGCAAAATGCAGCTAAAAGTCCTACACAACGGTAATAATTTGATTACGTCGTTTACATGTCTGTACTGCACTTCAATAGTGCGACTAAAATAGGAATACTCCACATGTCTTAATTCGATTAGTGTTTATGACGATTATGGCTTTAAGCATATCTAAAGTGCTATTCCATCATATGATATGAGCTGTGGTTAATGCGTGTGGCTGCAGTTGTAGCAGCCTCTGCTTTGGGACTCGGCAACCCTTGAACTCCGGTGAAGAAAAAATCGGTTACGTCACAGTCACCCGCCCCAAACGAGTGACGTGCAACTCCGATGCCAGCCTGTCAGGTGTCTGCAAAGCACTTGATGTGCGGTTCTAATCCAATCCTGCTTCCAATCTTCAGTGCTAAATTCACCCTCACGCTCCATCATAACATCACAACTCACAAGACTTTTCACCTCGACGAGAAATCTCTTCGCGATTTAGTTTCACGAGATCTCGTAGCCTGAGATCTCGTCACATCCTTAGTGGATTGCTGCACAGATGGTTGTCCTTCTGTAAGGTTCTCCTCTCTTCACAGAAGAACGTTGACGGCCGAAGGTCTGGGAACCTTCTCTGCTTTGAATGTTCAAGAACCACCCACTATGTTAGTTGACTGATCAGGTTTTGTTTTGTCCCGTGCCAAGTTTGTGAGCGTGAAAACGTCCTCTCAATAACAGCCTGTCATGTAACCGCATCATCATTCATGAATGTCTTTAAAAGTTTACTACAACAACAACAATGATGCATCAATGTTCTAAATGATATGTCAGCAAAACATATAGGAAATCAGCAGGACATGTAGAGTTTGCTCTGAGATTCATTCATTATTTTGGTGACAAATTTCTACATAAAGATCTGGCAGACTGAGATGACAGATGACTGAATAAAAGTTTTGTTGTATTTGTGAGTATCAACAAATAAAACAGTTACTGTTTTGAACAGTGTTTTTATCTTATCTTTATGACTCAAATCTTTATGACAGAATATTTGAAGGTTTTCACTGCCAAAAAAAGAGAATTTAAGCATACCTGTGTGTTTGTCAACATCACATTTTAAAGCTTTTATACAACGAGTATTGCATACTTTTAATAATCCAGCATTTAGGATTATATTAGGATTGTTTATTTTTGATAAATGCTAATCACCAAATAAGTTATTCTCACAATAACAGATAGGTGTGCAGGCAGTAAATCACTGATTTATGAATGTCTCAGAAAGTTATACATTCATTAATGAGCACTGTCATCAGTATAAACATTGCAGCTTTTTTATCTGTTCAGATTTGTTTCCAGGTGGTCTGATTAAGTTTGCTGCTCAATCGACTCCCAGAAATCCTGTATATTTAAATCAGAGAACAACTGAGGATCTACTAAAGTCTTTCCAGAAAAGTGTGCCAAATGCTTCAAACGTTTACCCACATGTCCTGAGATTATTTTATATATCACTTTACTGCACATGTATGTATGCAGTGACCCTGGTATGGTCTTAGTTCCTGGTTTTATATTGTGGAAACTTAAAAGACTTCCTCATCTGTCTTGTAGTTAAGAGTGGGATGTCATTTGAGGCTGTGGAAGGAAAAGGAAAATAGACATTGTGGTGTTTTTCAGTTTTTAGTTGAAATAAGAATTTTTATATGTTTAAGACTTTAACAATTAATTTACAGAGTGTGGATCATTATGAAATTGTCTTATGTGCGCAATTATGGGGAAGTGTTGCAAGCTTCTGAGAATAACAGGATGTGTGAGCTGTGTGTACGTGTTATGAAGAAACATCTATTTGAAAGGTCAGGTCAACTGTTAAAAGGTCAGATAGAACTTGCAATCTGCCCAGCAACAGTGATGTAAGATGGAGTCAGATAGGAAGTACTAGCTGGAACATATAAAAATGGTGTTAAAAAGCAAATAGTCAGAGTTGAACCTCTCCAGCGCTGTGTATGTTGTTCTTGGTTTCTCTTTTTGCCTGTTTGAATAAAACTTTGATACTTTTCAAGACCATCTCCTGGCTGATTTTTTAACATGCAGAGGACCAGTTTTTGAGTCCGACAATTTGGTGACCCCCGACGTGATCAGAAAAGGAGATCAAGGATGGAAAGGAATTTCTGAATTCAACACAAAAGGGCCCGAAAAACTTAAAAGGTAAGCAGAAACCTTTTCAACTAAATTCTGCAATTGATTACTCTAAATGAAGTGTTGAATTGAGATTTCACCTTAAAATCCTGTAATTTTTTTGGCATGGAGAGAGACCAAAAATAAATACTTTTAAGAATAAGAGTCTGTGTGACAAGGTCTGTGTGACCAAGGTCTGTGTGACCTAAGAATAAGAGTCTGTGTGACAAGGTCTGTGTGACCAAGGTCTGTGTGACCTAAGAATAAGTGTCTGTGTGACAAGGTCTGTGTGACCCAAGAAGTCTGTGTGACTTAAAGTGTCTGTGTGACAAGGTCTGTGTGACCCAAGAAGTCTGTGTGACTTAAAGTGTCTGTGTGACAAGGTCTGTGTGACCCGAGAGGCTGTGTGCCATATTGTCTGTGTGACAAAAAGTCTGTGTGACTAAGAGAAGGCTGTGTGCCATATTGTCTGTGTGACAAAAAGGTCTGTGTGACCAAAAAGAGGCTGTGTCCCATATAGAAATATCTGGAAGTGTGTAACATCCTAGGATAAAATTGTTAGTGCACGGAGATCTCCACAAAATACAGGAAACTAGTTTCAATACGAAATAAAATAAAAAATATATAGAAAAAATATATATAATAATAATAATAAATAAATAAATACAAATATATAATAATAACAATAATAAATAGGTGAATAAATAATTATAAAATGGAGGGTGAATTTGATAGAGAATGTGAAGAGTATGATTGTCCTACATTAGGACATCAGTGGGAAAAAATGATTGAAATAGTTAAAACTCAGACTGAGCCAAAAGATATAAAAACTCGCATGCAAGAATTGGAAGTGTGTAAGCGTGAAATGATTTAATTTTATGGCACAGATTGTATGGATACAAAAGGGTTTCTGTCTCGGAAAGTGGGAATAAAAGAAAAAAGAGCACAGGAGGCTGTTTTCAGACACAGAAAAGAGGAGGTAGGGTTGTTACATAGACGAGCTCACAAAACGACAGGGAAACAGCTAGATGGAATTTTGAGGAAATGGTCTAGGGTCGCACTAGCAGCATCTGTGTCAAAACCAAAGAAAAGGGAAGTAGACAGCAAGTGTGCAGAAGCTGAATTGAGGAAAAAACAGGAAGCTGCTGAGGCAAAGGCTGAGACTGTGGTTCAGCCCACAGCCCCCACTGTGCGGAAACTATATTCAGATCTTCCGCCTCCATACAACCCAGCTCCTAGAACAGAGAAACAAATGGTGATACATGCCGTCAGAGGAGGTATGTTAGATCTAAAAAGAACTGAGGAGCCACAAGATGGGGCTATGGGACAGGAGCAAACTACCAAGGTGTTAGAAAGAATGTTGAAAGAAAAAGAAGATAGCATAAGGATGTTGGAAGAACTGATTGAAGAAGGGGATAGGAGTTTGAGGAGAACGGAGGAAGATGAGTGTAGTGAAAAACCGAGTGAGAAAAGAGGAAGTGAAGGATCAGTAGATGGAGAAGAGAAAGTAAGTGTGAGAGGAAAGAAAGTTCAAATTAAAGGACAAGTTACGCTGACAGATATTGATGAGGGAGAGGAAAGTGACGTAGATACTGAAGAATATTACAGTCACCCGCCAGCTGCACCCCCACCCAGACGAAGTGAAAGACTGATGTTGAAAGCCAACTCTCATCTGTCTACAATAGGAAGGGTGACCAATATGCCTTTAGTGCTCGGACCCAATGGCCCTGCCTACCAACCATGGTTCCTCACAGATTTGGAGACCCTGGTGAAGAAACTCCCTGCAATAACTGAGGGAGGTGGCAGATGGGTGAATAAACTTTTTGCATTGTCTCATGGTCAGGTGCTGTCAGTAGGGGATTTGAGACAGATAATGAGCAGGGTTCTGTCAGCATACCAAATTATTGAGGTGGAAAATATGGCTGATACTGTGGATACAAATAATAGAACTCCATTGGTCACTTCAGGGGGACAGTCACCCCTATGTCAGGCCATAAGGAATAAATTCCCAACTCCTGACACCATGTTTGAGAATATGAAATTCAAACACAGAGCTGGTGAAAATGGAGCAGCATATATAAACAGGTGCTGTCAAGAATGGGAAGAAGCGTGTGATGAAAACCCAATGTCTAACCCTGTCACTAATAGAATTTTCAGGGCAGCAGTACTGCAAGGAGCTCCAGCTGGAGTGACACAGGCCATGGAACAATCACCTGAGGTACCAGGAAGTGACGATACCAAGTGGAAAAGGTATGCAGTGCACTTCATAGACAAAACAGTAGAAAGAGTAGAAAGGGAAGGTGATGAAATGATGAAATTGCAAAAAGAATTACTGAAGTTGCAACTAGAAGAAAAGAAGTCAGCTAAAAATAAAGGGTCAAAGCAAATGACTCAGCAACCACCAGCTCCCCAACCAGGCCCGCCTCCACAAGCTCAGGGTGACCCAGGTTATCAGGGCCCCGTACAACACCCTAGCCATGCCTCCCAATACCCACCACAGTGGAATAGAGGAGGTGGCCCTCAGAGAGGAAGAGGGAATAAGGGAGGTCAGAGAAGGTGTTATGCATGTGGGGGTGAAGGGCATTGGGCTAACACTTGCCCCAACAACCAGACGTGTTATGGGTGTGGGCAACCAGGCCACCTAATCAGAGACTGCCCTCAGCAGCCAACAGGCCAACCACTCAGGGGTCAGGGCACCCAAAGAGGACGAGGTCACACCCAGAGAGGGGGATGGGGTGGCAGGCCAGTACCACCCAACCAGCCAAGTTACCAACAACCACTCCATCCGGAGTGGGATGGAACTGATGGCTATTACGCATGAAGGTCCCCACAGAAAGCCAAAGAGAGGGCCATGGCCGAGCCCCTCCTGAGCATTACTGTTGATAACAGTGATGTACAGGCCTTGGTGGACACCGGAGCCACTTATTCCACAATTACTGAAGGAATTAGCAGACGACACCTCTCAAATAAAAGTGTAGGGGTGATGGGTTTCTCTGGGGACACAGAACATTGGCCATTGACCAAACCACTTACTGTCACTATTGCAGGACAGCATCTTATGCACTCATTCCTATATTCCACCAATTCTCCTGTTCCTTTACTAGGTAGAGACTTGTTAATAAAGGCGGGAGCCAGTATACTGTGCACTCCTGAGGGAGTCATAGTATCTTTTCCCATAGGACAAATAGTTAATTGTTCACTGCAAAGTGGAGTAGGCCGCAACCAGTGGCTACTCGCACCCTCCCCCACCCCAGACCATTGTGTAGATATTTACTGGGCCCTGTTGTCTCCATCACAAACAGGAGCATACTCACTATTTCAAGAATGGAAAGCATAGATATATACATTAGACATTTTCACTCCGCCCCCTGATGACTTACACTGCACGCTATTTTATGACAGGCAAGAAGACCATGTATATCAGGAAGCCTTTGTAGATCTCGAAAGCTCCCAGTGGAGTTTGAGAGCCACTGGCCTACTGATAGGAAAGGAAGGTGTGGTGGCCCCACTTTGTTTAACAAAAGAACAGGAAACCTGGTATAAAATGAGACAGACTGCTGCCCCACACATATCACTGGCATTACACCCCACGCATGAGGCTAGGGAGCTAGGCTCAATGACAAAAAGGTTACTAGCAGTCACTGACTGGGTACCCACAGACAATACACAGTTGTATTACTCCCCATCAGCAGACAGTTACAAAGTAATGAAAGAGACCACTGACTTGGGCACTCTGGAACACAAATGGATCTCCAGGTGTCATGGTCGAGACAAATCTGATGGGGAAGGGGCAGAGGAATTAATTAACTCCATGCCACAAGAATTATGGTCCACAGGACCAACTGATGTGGGGTACTGTGACATAACACCTGTCACCTTCAACATTTCCGAAGGCCCACCAACATGGGTCCCACAATACAGGAACAAGCCTGAGACTGTTGCTGGCATTAAACCAACAATTGAGGGTCTACTCAGCTCTGGAGTTTTGACTCCCCACCAGTCACACTGGAACACACCCATATTTCCTGTCCCTAAACAGGGAGGCAAGTACAGAATGGTACATGACCTAAGGGAAATCAACAGCAGAGTCACGTCCCCAATAGTTGCTGTCCCCAACCCATACACTGCTCTTTCTATGGTAAACACATCTCACCAATGGTTTTCCTGCATTGATATGGCAAATGCATTCTTCTGTGTCCCAATTGCAGATGAATGCAAAGACTGCTTGGCATTTACTTTTGGGAGTACCCAATATTCTTACAACAGACTACCCCAAGGGTTCATTCTGAGTCCTGGTATTTTTAATCAGGTCCTAAAGCAACAGTTGGAGGATTGTCAACTGCCTGAAGGGGTAGTAACAGTAATGTATGTTGATGACATACTAATAGCTGCACCATCCTCTGAATCTTGTCTAAACGCCACTGATATTGTTTTGCGGAGACTTTGGGAGGCAGGGTTGAAGGTCAGTAGGGAAAAGCTACAAGTATGCAGACAGACAGTCACCTTCTTGGGAAGAGTAGTGGGGGTAAGTGGAAATGGTGTATCACCAACACATAAGAGAGACATACTAACACACCCAAAGCCAAACACGGTAAAGGAAATGCTATCTTTCCTAGGACTAACAGGGTTTAGCAGACATTATGTCCCACAATATGTGGCTCTGACCAGTCCTCTTAGGGACATGGTAAAACAATGTGGCATAAGAAATTTGCAGACAAAGCTAGATTGGACAGTGAAGGCCGAAGAGGCATTCCAGCAAACAAAAGCAGAGTTAGCTCACTGCAGTAACTTGCATACTCCAAACTACAAAATACCATTCCAATTAGATGTGTCAGAAACAACCACAAGTGCACATGGAGTCCTATACCAAAAACAATCAGGTAACAGAAGAATTTTGTTGTATGCTAGTGTACTCTTGGACCAGGTAGAAGCCAGACAACCACCATGTGCCAGATTTGCCGCTGGCCTAGCTAAGATAATACAGACAACATCCTACATCGTCATGGGTCATCCACTGTTGATCTTGACCTCTCACTCAGTGGTCAGCTTTGTTAATTCAAGCTCATTTACCTTCTCTGCCCTCAGACAGAGAAGGATGTTAAAGATTCTGACGGCTCCAAACATGACCTATAACCACAATGGGATCAACATGGCTGACCTTATGACTGATGGAGAACCTCATGACTGTGCACCATTGACAGACAGATTGTCAGTAGTTAGAGAGGGCCTGATGGCCTCCCCACTTCCTGAAACAGACAACCCAATTACACTGTTCACTGATGGTAGCTGCCACAGGGCGGATGATGGAACTCTAAAAGCAGGTTTTGCTGTGGTTCAATTACAAAATAATCAATATGTCACAATACAATCAGAACCCCTAATTGGCAAGCAATCTGCACAAAAAGCAGAACTATTGGCCCTAATCAATGCATTGAGACATTCAGAAGGGGAAGTTGCTAGCATCTACTCTGATTCTGCATATGCAGTGTCCGCAGCCCACGTGGAGCTGCCTGTGTGGATCAGATGTAGATTTACAACTTCGTCTGGCCGGCCTATTACTCATGAGAAAGAAGCAAGAGAGCTCTCTGAAGCCATAATGTTACCAAGCAAAGTGGCTATCATTAAGTGCACTGGTCATTCTCAAGAAACTGACTTAATATCGAGAGGGAATGAGGCAGCAGACTTGGCAGCAAAACGTGCCTCAGGCTACCTACAAGGTTAGTTTGTGGTCACTTCTCAGCCAGACGTGACATCCCTCCTACCAGAATTCTCAAGAGAATTCTTGTCTGAGCAACAGGAGAAGGCTGCTCCGGAAGAGAAGTCTGTGTGGAAAAACAAAGGGGCAGTCAGACATGCTGATGGCTTTTGGACGGCACCTGATGGTAGAGCTTTGCTCCCTGCGGCTATAGCCCCAAGTGTGTTGAAAGAAGCCCACACACCTGCACACTGCAGTGACAAACAGATGTCACGAGCATTGCAGTCGTGGTGGCATCCTTTCATGCCACACCTAATTTTTGGATACATATCGTCGTGCAGCATCTGCCAGGAACACAATATTAAACCAGCCATGAAACCGTCTCAGGGGTCATTCCCACTGGCAAATGGCCCTGGAGATGAAGTTGTCATTGATTTCACTGACATGATTGACAGAGTGCAAGGAAAAAAGTACCTGTTGGTCATGATTGATGCATATACTGGCTGGCCTGAAGCTTTCCCAGTTGGCAAAGAGGACAGCACTGCTGTCATTAAATGCTTGATAAACCACTATATCCCACACCATGGTTTCCCAAGAAGAGTCAGGTCTGACAATGGCTCACATTTCAAAAATGAACATCTAGCTGAAGTGGAAAAGGCGTTAGGTTTGGTGCATCACTTTGGTGCAGTCTATCACCCTCAATCACAAGGGAAGGTTGAACGATTGAACCTAACTTTGAAAAACAAATTGGCTAAAATCTGTGCACAGACCAAATTGACCTGGCTGGCTGCCCTACCACTAGCCTTGATGTCAGTACGCAGCTCTGTGAGCAGGGCAACAGGATACACACCTTTTGAGCTATTAACAGGTCGACAATTTCCAGGCCCACACACTTCACTACACCTGGAACCAGTGCAACCACTGTCACACAAGGTATACTATGATAAACTAGTTGCCTTGATCACATCCTTTAACAAAGTCTTACCGTCAGATTATAGGGGACACGAATACCCTGAACGAGTTCCAGACCGAACCTGGGACTGGGTGAGACTGAGAATCTACAGGCGTAAATGGAAAGAGCCTCGCTGGTCTGCCCCATTTAAGGTAATTGCACGCACTTCTCACTGTGTTCGTCTTGCAGGAAAAGGTGACACTTGGTACCACCTGAGCCAGTGTTGTCCGGCGGACCCGCCGTCCAGATCATTGGACGACACCAGAGTGGACCTTGCTTCACAGGTCCAAGAGAGGGAGGATACCACAGAAGGTGCAAAAGAAGGTGACAATTAACACATACACATACAAGACAAGACCCAAAAGAAAATCTCCATTCAGCACAAAGTAGTCTACAAGCTTTGCAAGTGCTCTACAAAACTGGGGATTTATTCACAGCCCCCAAAGGTGAAGCCGTAGCTCATTGTGTCAGTGCAGACTGCGCATTTGGAGCAGGCATAGCGAAAAAATTCAGAGAAAGATACGGGGTAGACAAAGTAAGAGTTCAGGAAAAAACAAAAGGTGATTGTGCTGTAACTCATGAGGCAGACAGAATAGTTTTCCACCTAATCACAAAAACGTTTGCCAGAGATCTACCCACTTATGAGGACTTTTAGAACAGTTTGATTTGCATGAGAACGTGGTGTAACAGATTAGACATCACCAGATTATCCATACCCCGGCTGGGGTGTGGCTTGGATAAATTGGAATTCTACAGAGTTCTTGACATTATTAAGAAGACATTTAGAGGCCAGAATATAACAATTTCCATCTATACTCCTGATTAAGCTGATTTTACTGATACTGCGCTTATTATCATTGTTGCTTTGATACTGATCATACATTATTTGCTATTAGTGTGATAACGCTGTTTATGATAAAACATGAGGGTCAAATTGTGGGAAAACTGGAAACTCCTGGGGGTAATAGGGATAGTAGCACTGATAATAGTAGGAATAATTCTGGGAATAGAAAAAAGGTCAGAACAGAAAGGAAACTTCAGCAATAAAACCAAAAGGGTAAGAAGATCCGTGGAGACAGAAGATTACTACCGTAACAAATATGGAATAACTGAAGTAGAATACACGAAAGACTCAACTACGTCATATACATTTGATTTGTGTACTGCCATACAATGTGGGGGAAAGAATAGCTCATGGAGGGGCTATGATGTATACCTATGCAAGGTAGGAAGGTGCAATACCTGGAGCAATGTAATGGCTGCTATCAACATGGATTTTACAGGTGGAAACAATCACTTTAGCATCCAAAGAGATCATCATCCAACGCAAAATCCAATAACTATATCAATTACTGGTATGCAAAACGCTCCATATGGAAAGCTACAATATATAGGGAAGGCAGTGTGGAATGTTGACGGATCAACACATTTTTTCATGACACTGGGGGTAGACATTTTAGGGACTGATACCTTTGGGCTGATAAAGGTAACTTTTAGGGAACCCCAGAAAATATCAACGAGTGGTTCTACCACCTCAAAACCTCCAATTAGAGATCATAGTAAAGAAAGTAGAGGTCGAAAGGTTGTAATTGAAATGGATTACACCAAATTAACCCCTGAGGATATATTAGAGAAAGCCACAGGATATGGGGAAACTAATTTGTGGCTGGAATGGATGATTTCCACAGCCAAACAAACAGGAATGACAGATTGTGTTGCGTGTGCAAAAGCTAGACCCACCCTTAGAATAGAACCAGCCCCATTGATAAAAAATGACACAGTGGGATATGGGTGTATGATAAACCTGACTAGACAGTATAGACCAAAAGGATGTGACACCTTAGGAGAAATATTCCCTCCAATAAATAACCAGACAAAAACAGGCCCATTCTCCGCAGGCCCAGGAAATTACACCTGCTTTAATTTGACTCCCGCTGGACCGGTGCTAGTCAGGGTAGGGCATATTAACCCTTTGTGGTGCAAGGAGATTATTCACAATGCAGGGGATATAATAGGACCGTGGGCGCGAGGAGGACTATATTATTACTGCGGGGAGAAAAGGTTGTTTGTAAGAATAAAAGGAAAGACTACTGAAGGTACATGTGCAATGGTCAGGTTGGCAGCGCCAGTAACACTGATTGGCAAGAGACAAGAGGGAAGGGGTGGAAGTATAGCTAGAAGAAAACGGGGAGCGACGTTTGACTTGACCACAAATTCTCCAACCTACATAGACTCAGTAGGGGTCCCCCGAGGTGTCCCAGATGAATATAAATTAGCCGATCAAATTGCTGCAGGTTTCGAAAACATTCCAATTATTTCAGCCTTTTTTCCAGTTACTCCCAACAAAAATGTAGATAGAATAAATTACGTACATTATAATGTCATGAGATTGGCTAATCTAACCAGAGATGCAGTAGAAGGCCTGTCAGAACAATTGGCACCTACCTCATTGATGACTATTCAAAATAGAATTGCTCTGGACATGTTGCTGGCTGAAAAGGGCGGGGCTTGCGCAATCTTTAATGATTTTTGCTGCACAATTATTCCCAATAACACTGCCCCAGATGGATCAGTGACAAGGGCTTTAGAGGCATTAAAAACCCTCTCCAAAACGATGGCAGAACACTCTGGTATAGATAACCCATTTGATGATTGGCTGACCAGTGTGTTTGGCAAATATAAAACCATGTTCACATCCATCCTAATCTCTATCGCCACGTTTGTAGCTATAATAGTGACCTGTGGATGCTGTTGCATCCCTTGCATTAGGACATTGTGTAACAGGGTGATAGTAACTGCAATTGAGAAGAAGGATGCGTCCCCACCCCCTTACACAATGCCTCTGTTGATATCACCTGAAGATGATGATGAGGAGGAGGAGGAGTGTTAATCATAAATGTTGTTTCTCTATTAATTGTGCTTTTTTGCAGATGCTGATTCATCATATATTGTGTGTTTCATATACTGTGTGTTAAAATACATATTTTGAGTCTGAAATGTTTAGCTTAGATATTTTCAGTGTGATTGACTCAGCTGACATGTTGTGGTCGCCCGAATGTCAATTAAGGGACCGACTGGGTGCCTTTCCCCACAGGGGTTTTCGGCCTAGTCCTGTCTGAGCACACTGATTTATAGGGCATTTATAGGGATTTTTACTTCTGAATTTTATATGTGTATAATGTAGACTAGGGTGCAATGTTGATGTACAATAACGGTCTGGTATGATGTGTCAGATGAACATGTGGTGGCTGCCCATACATCAACTAGGGGGCCGCCTGGGTGTCTTTCCTCATTGAGGTTTTCGACCCAAGCTCATCTGGACATATTGGACTAAAAAAAAGGTGTTTTTTTATATAATACATATACATAATTGTGATAGTCTAAAGATTTATTGAACATTATAAGTTGTGGCCTCCTTTAGAGGCCAACAGAGGGATTGTGGTGTTTTTCAGTTTTTAGTTGAAATAAGAATTTTTATATGTTTAAGACTTTAACAATTAATTTACAGAGTGTGGATCATTATGAAATTGTCTTATGTGCGCAATTATGGGGAAGTGTTGCAAGCTTCTGAGAATAACAGGATGTGTGAGCTGTGTGTACGTGTTATGAAGAAACATCTATTTGAAAGGTCAGGTCAACTGTTAAAAAGTCAGATAGAACTTGCAATCTGCCCAGCAACAGTGATGTAAGATGGAGTCAGATAGGAAGTACTAGCTGGAACATATAAAAATGGTGTTAAAAAGCAAATAGTCAGAGTTGAACCTCTCCAGCGCTGTGTATGTTGTTCTTGGTTTCTCTTTTTGCCTGTTTGAATAAAACTTTGATACTTTTCAAGACCATCTCCTGGCTGATTTTTGAACATGCAGAGGACCAGTTTTTGAGTCCGACAACATCTCATGCAGAAAGTTGAAATATTTCAGGTATATTAGAGCCACACTGGGACAAATTGCCAGTTTTATAGACACAGATATTTTGCTTTCTTCCAAGTGAAAACAGGCAAGATTACATTGTTACTTTTTAATGAGTCATTTATTGGCTGTAAAATTAAAAGAAAGTTCCCTTTTCTTTGTTGAGCATTAAGGTTTTACACAAAAATAATTCAGGGTCAAGAAAAATTATGAATACTGAGTTGAGCATAACTCTTGGAGATGCATTGGAGGGCTGTCATTTGATTCATCTCACAAAAGGACAATGATCGATCGCGGTTCAAACAATGATTGCAATAGCCGTAATATGTTTCCTCACACATGGGAACCATCATTATAACTTCAAAGTGTGTATTTAGGGGTGCATTCACTGGAGAGGAAACACTATCAGGCTTTAATTGCAAGGGAGTAATTATACCTTTTACACAACCACAGGCTAAATGCAGTACAGCGATATGATAAACTAGGACTCTTGATTATTCTTTTTAAAATCAACTCTTTTCTTGTCAGACTCTTAAGTAATGGAGAGGCGTTTGCATACATTTGAAAGACCTTAATTACATCGATTTAGATAATTTTCAACGAGGAGTGGGACTGTGCTATAAACAGAGAAGTTTATCACCACAGTTATGCATGATCTGACACATAACGTACAGATACAGTACAGACTCAATTTCAAAACTATACAGTTCACAGTTCAAAACTATAAAGACAGTTCAAAACTATAAAAGATCTACTAAGAAAGATCTATGAAAAACAATGTGTGAGTGCACCTGCATGTTTGCTGACATCATGTGGGTTGAAGCATTTATGCAGTGAACCTCGCAGTTTAATAAGCCAGTATTTAGTTGAATTAATAGATGCTAGTTGTTTAATTTGTGTGTTAAATTTACTTCACATCAGACGTGAAATCTCTTGGTTGACATGGATTTTATTAAGGGGTACACTGCCACATTTTACAGTTATTTACTGAAAAACGGGTAAAATACCACATACATTCTTACGATTCATAACACATACGGCATACATTCTATACAGTTCACTATTGTAATTTTAAAACTTTTACCGTAAATGCATATTAGCAATTTGCAGTATTCTACTGTAATCAAAAAGTACTGCTAGTGTAAAGTAGTTGAAGAAGACCTAAATAATGAAATAGAGATAATGAAATAAAAATAATCAATTTACATGAAGGCAATTTTTAAGATTTGAGCAGGTTTTTTTTGTTTTTTTTCTTTTATGGTGTGAATAATTATTAAAGCATATTTCCATTTAAGGCTTGTCATCACAATCTAGTTTGTCCTTTTATGTGGGAGCTTCAAATTTTTCCTGCATGCGTTTTCAAAGCAGGACTGTTTGAGAAGAACCTGTCTGAGGGGATTGGTGGAATTTAAATTTTTCAATAAAAAATCTAATAGTTATTCTGTAAATATCTGTCTACCCTGCTTTAAATGCAGGAAAATGTGTTTTACAAACTCCCCATATGTTTTAATGCTTGTCGACCATTGTTAAAATTAGCACTATTTGACTTATTCATTTTCTTTTCAGCTTAGTCCCTTTATTAACCAGGGGTCGCCACAGCGGAATGAAACGCCAACTTATCCAGCATTTGTTTTACGCAGCGGACGCCCTTCCAATCGCAACCCAACACTGGGAAACACCCATACACACTCTTTAAAACTCATACACTATGACCAATTTAGTTTATTCAATTCACCTATAGCACATGTCTTTGGACTGTGGGGGGAAACCGGAGCACCTGGAGGAAACCCACGCGAACACGGGGAGAACATGCAAACTCCACAAAGAAATGCCAACTGACCCAGCCGGGGCACGAACCAGCGATCTTCTTGCTGTGAGGCGATCGTGCTACCCACTGAGCCACTGTGATGCCCTGTTTGACTTATCTGTAACGTTAATATTTCATATTTTGAATTTGAATGCGATAATGTTACATATTGTTATGTCTTAGTTTGTTCAAATACAATAAAACAATACATTGGTCTTTATTTAGTGTAACGTTAGCCTAGCGTTGTTTTCTTCTGCTTGTTAAACTAACATTATCTAACGTTAATAAAGGGGAGTCCAAAGTCCAGCTGTGGGTAAATTTCAAATGGCCCACAGCTTCCTAACTGTATGAAACTCTACATGTCCCGCCCACCATGCAGTTTCAAAATATGCAGTCCCATAGTATGTATCTTGCAGTATTTACTCCAAGTGTAGTAATAAACTGAATGAATGAGTGACTAATGATCCATCACACGTTTTATCATGAAGTTTTTTACCTTGACACTCTTTATCACAATGACATCAATATAGTAAGTAACATCAATAAAGTAAGTATCAGTAGATACAGGGACTGTCATTTTTAACTGCTAGAAATATAATAATTTTATAGTTCTACTAATTAAGCTTGTCTCATTTGACTACAGACAGTTATTCAGTTTGATGTTTCGTTCATTATTCATTATGAAACAATGTGATGAAAAGAGCTGCGAATGGGAGGACAATGTTAAATTCAGCATTAAAGTTGCCATAGTATTTTCCTAAATGTTGTGACTTATATCTAACTGAAACGAGCAATAAAAGTATGTTGCTTGTATTAAAAATAAGGATTTATGCTACATGCAAAGAAAAAAGCAATAATTGCTTATTGCACTAATATTTACTTTAAAATGACACGAACAAATTACAAAATTACAAATTACACAAATTTATCCTAAGATAACCATCTTTTTTGGTTACACAGCGTGGAAATTAAGTATTGAACATGTCATTTTTTTTCCTGGAATATTTCTAAAGCAGCTGTTGACATGGAATTGAACCAGATTGAGGCTGCCAGATTGACGTGAGTGTGCCTGGCCATCGAGTCTAAACGCTGATTTAAATCGTATTCTATATAAAAGCAACGGCACGCGATAGAAGGAATATTTTCCATATTAAAAGGAGTTCTTCAACAGGATAAACTATGATCACCTCAGGTACACCTCATGTGCTTTATTCAGTGTTAAATGCTAACAATGTGAGTTTGAATGCCATTTTACATGACATTTATTGCCATACTACTAAAAGCAGCAACAGATAGTTCACCTCAGATCTTGAAAATAAAATAATCTGTTTGAAACTGAACTTTATAACTGTGAAATAATGCAAACCAACTGTATCAGTGATTTAGCATTTACATTTAATAATGTTAAAGAGGTTTAATATGTGTTAATTAGATTATAAACCTTACCATTTCGTGAGTGAGTGCATATTCTGTGCTTCTGATATTTATATTATTTGCTAATTAATAACCTCATGTGGAACTCTGAATCTGCATCTCATATCAAAGTCTGCTACTGTACACCGGAGGTCGCATTTCGGTCATGGACGCATGCTTTAAGAGCCTTCCTGACTGAATGGAAGAAATACGCGGTTTTCCACCAAGGCAACCCGGGTGCTGAAATATAATTGGCTAAAGTGGCAGTGGGCAGGTTAAAAGAACCAAAACAAAGACAGCCATTCCGGCACGTAACAGACATTTTCAAAGCAGAATATCTGACTTCAGCATTGTTTTTCAGATAAACAGGAATGTTCACTTAGCATGTTTCTTAAATATCTGCAAACATATTATGGTATTTTTATGCTTTAGAAGAGTCAAAAACTTACAGCATCTTTAATTTGTATTTTCTACTGGATTCAAGCATTCTTTTATTTCCACGGCAACAACACTCTACAACAAAACTTGTCTCATGTATGTAAATGTATTTAGCAGTTTTAAATACAAACATGTTTATTAATTGATCGTTTTCATGTGTCGTCACACCTTTAGGGGAACGGCCCCTGGAGGGCAAAAGGTTACTATTTCTCGCTGACCACCAAGTCATGGGCTGAGTAATTTCTCTTTTTTTAGCCCCAAAAATGGATAATTGTTGTGCAATAAGGAGGCGGCACGGTGGCTCAGTGGATATGAAACAAACAGGTGAACAGAATAAACTAGTTATGGGTTAACAAGGAAGGTGGGACTAGACCATAGGTCGGCAACCCATGGCTCCGGAGCCACATGTGGCTCTTTCATCCTTCTGTTGTGGCTCCCTGTGACTTTGGAAAATAATGAGTATTTTATAAAAATTAAATTTTATTTTAGTTTGTTCATTTTAAAATATAATTCTGAATTTGAAGATTATGGTAAAATTTTAACATTAAAATTAAACGTTTTTAATATTTTTACCGGCCAAAATATGCGTCACATCCGCCGATGTGCGACATTCGAATTCCTTGCGTCCCTCACGTCTGGCAGCCGGCGTTTTTCCAGCACACTACCAGCGTGATTTTTGACCCCTGCCTGGAAGGTAAATGATGGATAAATCCAAGAAAAGGAAAATTTCTGAAGATAACAGAACGTTTAATGCTACGTGGGCAGATTCTTTTGCTTTCACTGCTAATGAAACTGGTTTACCAGTCTGCTTAATATGTGGTGAAAAATTGGCAAACAACATACGTGCGTACATGCGTGTATGTGAAATATAAAAGTGACATAAATACATAACTATATATTAAGTGAAGTAGTCCTTTTTTAATTCAGGAGGACAACTGGCTGCACACTCCAGTACACGCGATGGGACAGAAGGAGACTGCGCATTTTTTTTTTTTTGTATTGTTCGTTCAGTGCTGGTGGATAATATTTGGATAAGTTTGGATTTTTATCTCATAAATAAGAGGACAGGTGACTGCAGGCTGTTTGCATTTTTTGTTCAGTGGGTTGGGTAAGTTTGGATTTTTATTTCTTAAATACGAGGACTCAAAAAGACACCGGGTATTTTATTTGAAATTAAGCATAAATCAAGTGTAAAATGCTTTTGTTACATGCCGAAATAAAATTCTGTGTTCTCTGCAGCAGTTCGTTGATTTCATTTTCATAAATGCAATAGTTTTTTGTACATAGCATAATATATACATGCATAATATATATAATGATGTCAAAATGGGTTGTGGCTCCGGGTGCTTTCTTTTCATTGGGGGCGGTCCCAAATGGCTCTTTGAGTAAAAAAGGTTGCCGACCCCTGGACTAGACAATAGACATGAGAGCACATGACACAAAGAGACAACACAAGCCATGTGCTCATGTAAAACAGGACTAGAACATGCAGCCAATGAGAGAACCCATTAACCAAGTGTTCACATGAAACAACACTAGGTGCATGTAAACATGAACCACATGCAACACAAGACTTAATGCAGGACACTAGCACACAATAAATGAAAACACCTACTGTGCACTTACACATGCAACGTGCATGTTCCGATCCCAGTGCCAACCGAAACAAAAACTTGACTGAAGCACTGAAAACAAAACAGCACGCCGCGAACAAATATTATCTGACTAACAACTAGCAGCTAAATGTGTCTGGAAAACTATTTAAAGGCTTTTATTTTCATAAACAGCGCGGATGTGAATGCATCTGAATGTTCTGATTGGCTGGACGTCTCACGTCAGCTCGTTCTAAGCGTGAACGCACTCTTTCCGGCAATGTTACAACTTCTCTTTCCGGTAAATTGCCGGAACGAATTTACCAGTATTTTCAAAAAGGGACTGTTCACACATACAGACCTTTCCAGAAAATTGCCAGTAATTTTCAGTAAAGGTCTGTATGTATGAAATGGGCTTTAGACACCATATTTGAATGCCCCCTTAGTCCCTAAATATAACATATATTTCATACAACTGTTCCTGACACTTTTATTATTGGTAATTTATACATTTCTGAATATTTATGTTATAGATATGGTTAGTTTTTGAAAAAGTCCATTAGCATCTTAGCACAGATAGGATAATGCCAACTTCTTAGGCTGAACTCTTGTTAGACTTGTTAATAAATGTTTATCTTTAGTTTATCTAGTACATCGTTATGTGTAGATGAAAATAATAACAAGATATGTACATTTCCTGAACAAATGGGGTTTGCCATGGAAAATCCCTGGGGTACAATGCAGTACTGTTTTGATAGGATGCTAGGTCTTGCTAGGTTGTTGCTAAGGTGATCTGATTGGTTTCTAAGATGTTGTTAGGTAGTTGCTAGGGTGCTCTCACTTGTTGCTAGGCAGTTGCTAAGGTGTTGACAGCTGGTTGCTAGGGTGTTGTTAGGTGATTGCTAGGGTATTCTGAGTGGTTGCTAAGGTGTTCTGATTGGATGTTAAGTGATTGCTAGGTGGTTGGTATGTGGTTGCTTGGGTAGTCTGAGTGGTTGGTATGGTATACTGGGTAGTTTCTAGGAAAGACTTATATACATTATTGATCAAATAGGCAGTCCCATTTTTGTAGCATTTTTCTAGTCAAACAAGCCAAACCCCATGTCTCTACAATGTTCTGATGCTGAGATAGAGCTGTTAATAAATAGTTGCTAGGGTACTCTGTTTTGTTAAAATGGGCATGGTTACTGAGTGAACTTGAGTGGGGTTGGGTGTTTGAGTAAACTGAGCCCACCCCAATCTCTCTATGACACTGCTATGCAAAGATATGTATATGGGCCTATTGTCATGGCAGTCTATGGGATCAGATGTTTGGGTGCTGTGAATTGATGCCAGGGTGTGGCTTGTGAGCTTCATTACAATCCTGAGAAGTCAAATGAGCCCACCCCTATGTAGCGAATTAGCTCAACATGAATTGAAGATTAATTTAAAGGGGACTTCAAAAGAATCAACTCTTTAAATCTGAACAAACGAGTCGTCCAGTAATCATTCAAACGGACAGTTGACTTCAACTACAGCTATTGCTATACAAAATAAAAATCCATTTATGTTTAAGCAGGGTAACAAGTTCTAAGTTTAAGGCAGTAGATTCATAAATATGCACAGGCACTTTTCTTTATACAAAATGAAACTTTATTGACTATTCTAACAGAAACTAACACCTAACAAACACACATTCATACAGGTTGTAGAGAAGAGTAAAAAAAAAGAAAAATAAGAGTTTGAGAGAGTGCAATGATGTAAAAACCTCTGATTTTGTAAGACCAAACCAAGCGAACCAAAAATAATCAATTTAACCTTTCTATGGTTTCTTTAGGGTTACATATAATTTACACCAGTTCAGTGGTAATCTGGAGGCATTACTTGTGTTCCTTGTGTGATGTGAAGAACTCCCTCTGTTGAGCTGGGTTCCCAGGTAAGTTTGCTGGTGGTCGGCTTTGTCCTCACAAGGCTTGGAGTGGAGTGGAATCTGGACTTTCAGTTTAAGGCGGCAAAAGCCTGTAGTCATGTTGACTTCTGGTTTCGCGGCACAATAAACTTAACTAGACTCTTGACAAAAAAGGAAATAAATAAAAGTAGTGGAGATCAGAACATTTGTCAGGGTCCACGTTTGCTCACTGGACCTGAAGAGGAGGAACTGTCCTGAGCTGGAACTGAAGAACTCTTTCTCCTGGGCTCTCCCCTCGGGTCTCTCCCTTGGGGGGCAGCCTTAGTCACCAGCTTTTATAAGGGTGGTCTTGTAACAGCCTCAGGAGCTGAGTTGACCAATAAGAAATTTACCTTCCCAAGGGACGTTTTTTGGCTCTTTGTTCCAAAGCTTGGTGATTTTCATATGCATTAGGGGTGAATGCTGATGAAGAAGTTTCTTAAAATGTTAATATGTTGCACACGTATTAACTTGAAATCTAAGCGATCTTTTATTACACCAAATTAGCTCTGCAGGGACATCAAACATGATCTATCTATGATCTTGTTTAGCTGTGGTAGTGTTAAACATTGATTGCAGGAGTATTAAAACACATAATATTAATACATGAGCAAGAGACTTGTTGCAAAACACCTGGTTACACATAAAGAGGAAATAAAGGTTTATATTAAACGCATAAGTCTTAAGTAGAGTTGTATAGGAGTGTGACCATGTATCTGTCCATTCCAAGCAGCATTCCTTTACGTGTCGTAAATACCTTTGGAATCGGATTACACACTGACAATTGTTATTCCTGGGTGGGAGAGGTTGACTGCATTATTTGGTGAATAAAGCAAAATAATTATGTGTCTGATTGGCCACATCCGTTACACCCATGTCTCTATGACACTGCTATGCAAAAAGATGCATCCAAGCCTATTATAATGGCAGTTTATGAAATCAGTTACAAAGAGTGTTTAAATTATTTCGGGGCATGGCTTGACAGCTTCATTATCATATTGAGATGATTATTGGTTGCCTGAGTCAAATGAGCCCACCCCCATGTCTGTATTACTCTGCTATGCAAAGATATGAATCTAGGCATATTATAGCTACAGAATCAGTTATAAATGGTGTTTAAATAGTTTATAGGCATGACTTGAGAGCATCATTATCATACTGAGATGCTTATTAGTTGCCTTAGTCAAATGAGCCCACCCCCGTGTCTGTATGGCACTGCAATGCAAACATATGAATCTAGGCCTATTGTAATAGCAGTCCACGGAATCAGTGGTGTTGGACTTTTCCTCAGTCCTCCCAGGTTTAATGATCAGTCAGAGGGTTTAAATAATTTCAATCAGATGAATAAAACATACAGCTGAATAAACCCAGGTAGAAAGAATTCTGGCCCAGATTTAGCATAAAGCTGGCACATCAGGAATTCATCTGGCACTGGCATACAGCATGTGGGCCAAACATGGCCCGGGTTTGGCAGAGATGGCACTGTCTTTAAGGCGGCAGACAAGACATGGGCCAGATGTCAAATGTAGTATTTGACCCAGATGTTCAAAATTGATCTGTGGGCCACGTAAGTTTGGCCTATCTTGACCCACATTTAAAATCCATAAAAATATTTTAAAGAAAATTTGATAAACAATTTTCAATACACAGTCATTTCGATCTTCCTGTTTGCATCTTCTAATGCCTTCATTTTAATCCAGGAAACAATCAAGATTGAATTATTTGAATTATTAATCTATTCTTTCTTGTATGTTGCAACTAAAATTAACCTACATTACATATTTTTTATTAACCAAATTTTTATTTTACAAATTATATATTAACCAAATGCTATATACAGACAAGAGTGTTTTAAAATGTCAAAGTCAATTGTTTTTATGCTGCTTGTCTCATCTCATGCACAAGCACACCTTCAATTGTTCTGCTTTATAGCGAAAAAAAAAAATCTAAATCTACCAATCAGGTTGCTTCGAGAAAATGAGCGCCCATAGCGCGCCTAAACCGCAATGCTTCATGGGTTTATCAATTTGATATTGCAGTCGTGACTCTCTCGGTTTTTTGTTTGATTTTCAAATCTTTTTTTTCTTCAGGTGAACGCTGTGTAGTCTTGTGATTTAGCTAGTTTGGTTAATTGTTTTGAACATTTTAACCACGATTAAAAAACAAAGGAACAACAAAAACAAAACTTCTAATTTGAAAAATACTCCGGGATCTATTGAAGAGGACGGCGGCCACTTGTATGCACTTCACTAACGGTCGTGGACTTAACTGGAGCAAAGGCATTTTGGTAAGTGACAATTGGAAATTTAATATATGGTTTCACTTTTTTTTTTTTTTGGATCAGTTATCAGTCACATCGTGGGAAATTTAAATGTCATAGATGTGGTTATCAGTGTGTACCCTAATCGTAAACCCGATAAATATTTTTTAGATAATTTAATTTATGTCAGGTTAAGGGACACATGCTGATAAATAAACTCTAAAATGATAAGGATAATAAGGATATTTATTCGTTTTGTTTATCTTTATCAAACGTTACTGAGATTATCAATTTAAAAGTTGGATCATTTTCGTGCTGTGATGTTTACCTATGTTGGTATAGCCCTTGCAAAGTTGCTAGTTTAACGTAATAGAGCGAGAGATGATGGGCATTTCAAGCAAAAACAGAATGATCACTTGGAATTATTCAAAATTTATTCGAAAATCACACCCCTCTCCTGCACGCGCGCATGCATGCATTGGAAAGAGAGATCCTTCATGTATTATATCTGTATTATAAATAAAAAATGGAGCCTAATTCATGAGGAAATATGCTTAATTGAAGCTAAGCTATATCATGTTTGAGTAATTTGAGTACGCTGTATATGTGCTTACGTGGATTAGGAATCACTCTACTTACACTATTATGCTGCATGTGAATAAATAAGCAATTTTAGATGGTTAGTTTCATGGCTGAACTATGTATTAATGTGTTAAGTGAAAAAGAGTGAGCGCAGGGCGACAGGTTGGAGAGAGCGATTTAAAGGGATAGTTCACACAAAAATTACAGTGTACATTTACTCCTCAAATGGTTCCAAATCTTTATGATTTTCATTTTTTCTGTTAAACACCAAATAAGATGTTTTGAAGAAAGCCGAAAACCTGTAGTATTTCACTTTCATAGTAGGAAAAACTAATTCAAACAAATAAATTTTACGAGTTAATGTTTCTAATGAATGTAAAAATTTGTCCTTGTCAATAACAGTAAAAAAAAAAAGAATAACAGTTTGACTATTTGTAGTTGTTGAGTAATTAGAAAAGGCTGATAATTAGTTTTGGACTTCAAACATTTGAATTAAATTGTATGTGTGTGTTTGCTTTTTTCTAGATTGTGGATTCTATAGTGGTGTCACTCATTAATTTCTGCCCTTGCTCCATCTAATTTTGTTTGTCAATTTATGTAATGACAGCAAATGGGTGTCGGTTGTTTTTCATTTTTAAATGAAATGAAAAGGAAAAAAAGATTTTTATACATTTTTTTAGTTAAAAAAAAACTACTAAGGGCTGCATTTTCCTGTTTCAGCTTATTTCATTTCAAATTGAAAACAAAATATTAAAATGTACAAGCATCTTGTTATCATCCATTCACTTCTGATTTTCTTGATTCTTTTTGTTTGGTGTGTGTGCGTGCTTGTGTATTGTTCTATTTTGTTTTGTTTCAGGTGGTACAAAAGACCAGAGTAGAGCCACGGTATGGAAAAGACTTGGATGTACAATGATAGCCCCTATCATTGTACATCCAAGTCTTTTCCATACCGTGGAATTCAAGAAGAAGGGCATTAAGGCTAGTCAGTAAAGAGATGGAAAATGAGCACCATAGGGAAGGAAACATAAATGACGAGTCAAATATTGATGTTGATGATTCAGAGCAATGTGACATGCAAAATGGTGATGAAAGTGATGAGGATCTAGTTGATAACATTCAGGATAAGGAAGTGTATGAAAAGATTGCAGCTTCTATTGAAGATCTGTCTGATCTTGGAGAACAGTGTAGTGAGATGAATGGTGATTTGCAAAGCTCTCTGGCAGACTGGGCAATTGAATTTCTAATATCTCTAATAGCTTTAACAGCGCTTCTCAGCATCCTCAAAATCTATCATTCCTCTCTGCCAAAGGATGGACGAACCTTGCTGAAAACAAAAACAAGCTACAACATTACCAGTGTTGCTGGTGGCTTGTTTCATTATTGTGGTATTCTAAATTCTATTCAGAAAGTTCTAGATTTAATTTGGTCTACTCTGCCAGACAGACATGTTTTTAAAAACTAAATTTTGATGGACTACCTATCTTCAAGAGTACTAGTGTACAGTTTTGGCCAATTCTGGGTTTGTTGCAAGGATACACCAAGAAACCAATATTGATAGGACTGTTTTGTGGTACTTCTAAGCCAAATTCATTGACTGAATATCTTCATGATCTGGTTCAAGAGCTGAAAGTGTTGAAAGATGGGTTTCTGTTCAAGCAGAAAATCTTCTTTTTGAATGTTGTTTCTGTTGTGTGTGACACCCCAGCCCGAGCCTTCATCAGAGGTGTAAAGTCACACAACGCTTATCATGGATGTGACAAGTGTCACCAAACAGGCATCCGCAAATCAAATAGAATGACATTTCCTGAGATCAATGCAAGGTGCAGAACTGATGATAGTTTTAGGCAAGTAACAGATGAACAACACCACGTCCAACACTCACCTTTTATAGAGGTTGGCATTGACATGATCACTTGTTTTCCATATGATTATATGCACCTGGTATGTCTGGGTGTCATGAGGCATCTCTTAGACTTGTGGATTGGCACCACTGGTCCCTTGCACTGTCGTATTTCATCTAGTCAAGCTTCCATGGTTTCAGATACCACTTCTTGCACTGAGAAATTACATTTCAAGTGAGTTTGCTCATAGGCCACGGGCCCTGCTTGAACGTTGCAGGTGGAAAGCCACAGAATTTAGACAATTCCTGTTGTACACTGGTCCAGTTGTGCTGAGGGGTGTTCTACAGCCTCAGATCTATGACAACTTCATGCTATTGTCAGTAGGTGTGTATATCTTAGCAAGTCCTGAATATTGTATGGAGTTGAATGACTTTGCTAAAACTCTGCTGATGTCATTTGTTGAACACTTTGGCCAGCTTTATGGTGAGGAGTTTTTGGTCTACAATGTTCATGGTCTGGTGCATCTTAATGAAGATGTCAAACTTCATGGCAATTTAGACCTTATATCAGCGAAAAAGTTGATTCGAGGGCCACTTAATCATTTAACTCAGGTGATACGTAGATGATCAGAGATGGAAAATATCATCAGTCCTGATATAAAAGAGGCAAGTGAAAAACTGAAAAATGAGCATAAGGATGGGCCAGTGCCAGAATGCTTTTCACCACAAGTTCGTCAATATAAAGTGCTAGCTACAGACAATCTAGTTGTGAGTGTCAAAGAGAGAGATTGTTGTATTAAAATTGACAAAAAGTTGGTGTTAGTCCAGAACATTATTGAGGAAAAAGGAGTAGTTTACATTGTGGCCAATGAATATAAACAGGTGGAACACTTCTTTACATATCCTATTGACTCAAGAGAGCTGGGAATTTATGTTGTTTCCAAACTTTCTACTAACATCAAATGTTTCATAATAAATAAAAAAAAAGCCCCAGAAGTTTGTGAGAGTACAATTTGAAAAACAATTTGTTGTTGTTCCACTATTGCATTGAGGAAAACAGGCCTTTTAGTATTTGTGTTGGCTAAAGAGTGTGTTTCTGTGGGTTTGTGATTTTTCTTTAGATGTTTCACATTGTTGTTTTTGACAAGACTAATGAGGTAGAAGTTGTGCCTTCCATCTGGATTAAAAATGGAGAGTGCTTGTGGCCTCCAAATAAAACTGATATAGCAAAAGCTGTCAGATTATGAATTGTCCTGGAGACTAATGGAAGGCCCATAAATGCCAGAATTATCTTCACTTCACGTAAGTTACCTTCTTTTACCTCTTCCTTCAGACTAAACAAATGTTATTTATTACTTAAAATTGTCTTTCTAACTCTCCCAGCTGACTACAACGAAGCAAGACGGAAATTACCACAAGCTGTTGAACAGACTGATGTTGGAAGGGATGAGGGGAACTCACCACGTGCATTTAAAAGAAGAAGAATGTAAGGGGACAAATGCGTTTTAGTTTTATTTCTATTCTTTTCTTTTTTATTAATAGATATTTTAATTGGTGGTAAACAACATTTACTGATAGTTTCATATTATAAAATTACTAAATATGTTCTTAGGCCTAAAAACTATCTATTGCCTGGGGAAGATGATTCTGAGACAGAAAGGATTGTGAAAGAAAAAAGTAAAAAAAAGGGTAAGAAGCTTTTGCCAATTTAAATTAGTGTATTTTATCGCACTAGATATTTTGTACTTTTGAGCAGAAAATATTCATTGCCCAATGCTCCAAAAATCATCAAGCAGCACAAAACTCCTGCAGTAAACCCAGTAAAGGAAAACCCAACAGGCTGCATTGCTGCTGTCTGTCACTATGATGACATGGAAGGCACCCTGGAAGGAACAAAGTCACAAAAAAGGTAAGAAGCCTCAGCATTTAACAAAACAAACTGTAAGATACTTTTTCACAATTGATAATGGATAAACATGTTTTGTTTATTTGTGCAAAACCTTTTCATTGCCCAATGCTAAGAGTATCACTAGACAAGACAACACTCCTGAGTTAGACCCAGGAAAGCAAAGCAGCACCAAGCTCCACACAATTGGTCACACCACTCCTTCCCTCCACCTAAAAGGCCACATCACTTCTTATGACTATGAAAGAGGCCACATCAGTCCTGAGCTTTACCCCAGTGATGATAGTACTCCTGAGCTCTACTTAAAAGGGCACAGCACTCCTGAACTTTACTCAAGAGGCTGCAGCAGTCCTAATCTCTACTCTGGAGGCCATAGCAGTCCTGACTTTCACCCAAGAGGACACAACAGCCAAAAGCTCCACACAAGTCAGCACCATAGGACTAATAAGTCATCTTCAAGGCATACCAGCATCCACACATTAAGCACTGAGATGGCTAGACAAAGTTATGCCAGCAGTGAAATTCACAGATCAAGCCATGTTAGCACTAAGATTCACAGACAAAGCCACTCTGGACCCTCTACAGTCACATCAAAGCACACTGAGCCACCCCAGGCCAGAGAGCAGACATCGAGTCTGCAAACATGTGAGTATATTGATTTTCATTGTAGTTAAGTTTGTATTTAGTACTTTTTCTCTGGCAAGTCACACTATATATTTATAATATAAATATATGAAATATATATTATATGTTTTGACACCATACAGTTTTTATACTCTTATACAAAAATGTAAAACTTGTATGTATGTTTGTGCTTCCAAAAACTCCTATCTCAAGAATGTTTTGTTGAGATGCTGTAATTTGTGACAATCCTCTAGAACCACCCGATTATCTGATTTTAGTTTGCCATGTTAACTTGTAACTTGCATTGGAAAATAGTTGTTAGTAGGAAATAGTAATAATACCATAAAATGGGGACTATTTACCTAATTAAAGACAAAATTAAAAACATTTTTATCTTTCTTGTTTTTTTTCCCTAGCCCTTCTGCGTAATATATTAACAAAGCAGGAAATGATGATGGACCAACTTTGAATCATCTTCAAGACGCTGCAGAGTATGAAACCAACTGAAGAGGCAGAGACAGTCCTGGATCGAAACTTGTTGCCAATAAAGGATGTTGGTTCTCTTGAAGACATTGAGGAACAACTCCGTAGTAATCCTGACCTCCAGAAACAGTTGGTATGTTGGCAAATCAAATAATAAACAATGAAGCCAATTTCCATGCAGATATGCATAATTATCGAGCACTTACGTTTTCAGTGCACACACATCCAAAGCACTCTTCTGCTTTTTTATGCTTTGATGAATAAAAAGAGTAAAAATGACAAAACACAATGCATGTCTTTTCTAACAGGCTTTTTTTTTTTTTTTTTAAATAACATTTTTGTGTGAGAGAAAAAAATATTACCAGTGACAGTTATATTATACATAGTTATACTTGATTTATTTAAACTATTGCATAAAAAATAATGAATTATGAGTTCAGATAAACAAATTGGCTCTCAAAGGTGGGCTGGACCTTCATGACTGCATATGGAGAATTATGCATGGACTGATGACAAACTCTTTAGCCAAAAAAATCAACATGCGGCGAAATCAATGGAAAGATTGGATTCCAGAGCTTACATTTACGGGATGTTGTTATTGGTAAGTTGTACTTTATACCAGAAAAGGGGTTAAAGTCTTTAACAATAATCAAAATGTATTAATTTGATTAATTGAGGTTCCAAGAGGAGTACATTAGAGGTACAGTGGTGAGCAGGAAAGAGAGAGAAAAAAAGAAGAGTTATTTATTTTACATGCACTTATTGTAATTAAAACAAAAAATGATTAAAGGTTACATCCAGTAACTCTGAACCAAACCCTAATACTAACCCTTTAGTAAATACGAGGTTTGTGATTAATTACTGACACTTTTGCCACAGCATATAGTACTATCAGGATATTGAAATGAGCTGCAAAAAAGCTTTTGTAGCTTTCATTGTGAATTTAGTTAAATTAATGTTAACAACTGGATCTTTATTGTACAGTTTTAATGTACAATAGCCTTATAAAGTCACAAAATGTTTTTTCAATATTTTCACATGTAGTAGGCCAGAATAACAGAAAATGTCCATGTTTGAACTGAGCTAACCAATAAAGTGTTTAAACACACCAATGAAAATACAAAGTGCATATTCTTTAAAAAGCTCTCTTATCACACTCTATAACTGTAAGACTAACTGATAGTTCCACTAAAACTGAACCCAGGGCGTTCTGGTATGGTATATACATGCACTGACCAGTTTAAATAGAAAGTGTAGACACTGATTCTTACTGTCCTTATTTGCTGGTGAACAGAGTGTTGAACCTATAGCATTGCACTAAAGGAGAGATTTGAAAGAACACTGCCAAAATATATCTAATTATTAAATTGCACACAGCTTTGTAAAAAAAGGGACTTAGACTGAATTTCTCCCGGAGCCATATTAGAACTTGGTAGTAGGATAGTGCCAGCACATTACTAAACTGATCTGCATCAATTTAAAGTCTGTATAGCTGTAAAAGCATGTCTGTCAATAGGTCTTGGTTGAGTTTTAAAGTAATTGTCTTTTAAAATCCAATATCCACATTAACTGTTGATAAAGAAGCTAATTTAAAAAAAATTACATATGTTTCAGCGGCTGTGAGACGAAACCGCCTGACATCTGAAGCCTCAGAAAAAGACATTGACTCAACCATCAAAAGATGGCTATATCTGGCCCCGGATAGGGATGGTGGCAGGAGAGAGAGACAGAAGCGAAAGGAGGATCAGGAGAAAACCGGTTAAAGAACTTTCTTATTTGGGATTTGCAACTTAAAGAGTGCAAAATGCTGTGTGTTCTGATGTTACAGTATGCTGATTGTTCATTGTTTTTGTTTTGTCATGTTTTCTTAAATGTGAAATAATAAATATTGTTCAGAACAGTCATTGTTGTGATTTGATCTGGGAAGGGCTAAGTGTGCCAGCAGGTTTAGTTCATGTGGATCAGGCTCAGGTGTGGCACTTTTGGGCTCTCTGGGTAAAGACTGGTCTTAACATGGTTTACTTCTGGCTCAGTTTTGGTTCCAAATATTATCTTAATCTGGTCCAGTTCAGGGCCAGTTATGGCCCACATAGCAAAATTTCTCTGGCCCACACAATCAGCCTTTTGCTTGGCCCACATGCTGCAGTGAATTACGATACATGACTCGACCAAGTCTGGCTTCCAGACAATGACCATTCATATGCCATAACTGGCCCAGTTCAGGCCAGACTTGGTCCAGTCATGTACCGTAATTCACTGCGGCATGTGGGCCAATTAAAAGCTGATTGTGTGGGCCAGAGCTGGGCCAGATAAATTTTGCTATGTGGGAAGCATCTTTGGGCTGCAGTAGCTTCACACAGTTTGGGTGGTCCGTAACTGCCAAATCACACACACTCTCCACTGCAGCTCATATTTATTGTCATCCCTATAGGGTTACATGATACTGGAATTCGGTACCAATCGATACTGGAATTTTAAAAACTGTGATTGGCCGTGAAGGTCATCGGTTCACCGAACTCACCGCTGTTTACTGAATGTAGCCACAGATACAGGGACACTGAAGTGTTTTAAAGCCGCGATTCATCAGCGGATTGCTGTCCCTGTATCTGTGTAAACAGCAATGTGTTCGGTGAACTGATGACCTTCACGGCCAATGGACCTCAGTGCTGCATTTGATACAATCGACTATAATATTCTCCTTGATAGGCTTGAAAATTATGTTGGTATTACAGGAACTGCATTGACCTGGTTCAGGTCTTTTCTATCTGAACGTTATCAATTTGTATCAGTTAATGAAGAGGCATCATACAGATCAAAAGTACACTGTGGGGTACCACAAAGCTCAGTTCTTGGTCCCTTACTTTTCACACTATATATGCTACTGCTAGGTGATATCATTAAAAACATGGAGTTAGTTTCCACTGTTATGCCAATGATACACAACTTTATATCTCCTCTCTACCTGATAATTTGTACGAATTCATGAAATGAACGTATTGTATAGCTGATATTAAAAATTGGATGACTAAAAACTTCTTATTGCTAAATTCAGATAAAACTGAGGTATTGCTTATTGGACCCAAAAACCTCACATGCAAAAACCTAGAACACTGTCTAACCCTTGATGGATTCTCAGTTCAGTCCTCATCTTCAGTCAAAAATTTGGGGGTGATTTTTGATAACAACCTGTCGTTTGTAGGCCAGATTTCAAGCATCTGTAAAACTGCATTTTTTCATCTTAATAATGTTGCCAAACTTCGACATATGCTATCAATGTCTGATGCAGAAAAGCTTATTCATGCTTTCATGACCTCTCGGTTAGACTATTGTAATGCGTTACTAGGCAGTTGGCCTGTAGGCCTAATTAAAAGGGTCACGAAACACCAAAACACATTTTTTTAAATGTTGACAGACATATATATGTCCCATGTTGTGGAAATTCGTTCTTCTGAAAAAAAAATTTAAGCTACGTCATGGCAATGAGATCATTGTGTAAATTCCAGCATGGAGTTTGGATGTCTGTACTGTCCGGTACAAAGTGACGTCATTGAGTTTTCAGCATTAATTTACGAGAAAGACTTGGTTCGAACCAATCAGCGTGCTCTATTGTGAATGAGATGCAACTTCATTAATATGCATGATATAGCTTCGAAGACTCTTTTTTTTGCCCATTACAGTGTTCAGAGAGACGCCACATTGTGTTGCCAATCATAATTAAAACAAGTGGAAGAAGAAGAATTGTTCAGAGACATGGGTCATTGGTGTTCCATTTTTAAATATGCCGAAACAAAAGTTTTGTTTCCATTTCCCAGCAATGAAAGCACAGCTCACGCATGGACCAGTTGGATTACAGTGGTCTGCTAACGCGCAACAAAAATATGTTTGTAAGAAACTTTTTTTACTCGAGAATATGGAAATGGTGAAATCCGGATATGCCACTCATCTTTTAAAAAAGACACGGTTCCAGTTCGTGTTGATTGCCCTGTCTCTACGGATTTGCTAAGTGTGTGATCAATGTGCATTGTTTATGTTTCTCCAGATGGCAAAGTTAGTTAGTATCATCAACAGTACTCTTTCAGTTTTTGAAGACATACGTTAGGCAAAATTAATTTAGTTACTAAGTTTACAGTAATATCACTACAATATTCGGATAACAAAATTAGATTGCATCGTCAACAGTACCCTTTCGGTTTTTGAAGACATTATTTAGTGAAATGACTGAAGTTACTAAGTAGTTTACAGTGATATTACTACAATATTATGGACTGAAAATTCTTTGTTCGATGTCTTTTTAAACGGTTGTACAACAGTTACATCCATCCTCTGAACCCGAAGTGAGGTGGGGTGCCAGACCGATGTTTTCACAACAGATGTAGCATGCTAAGATTACAACAGAGACAATTAAGATTACAACAGTCCACTTTTTCAGTGCAGTGCCATACTTGTGGCAGGCACAATGGTGTATTTATTAGTAATTTGTTTATTTCAACAAATACAGTTGGGAATAATAACTACCATTGCAAGACTTCAATATTCGCCTCGTCAGGAGCATCTTCACTTTCTCTTGCATTCACGGGCATGTTTGTGTTGAAAGGTTAAAAATAAGGCAGTGAACCTGCACTGTCATCAGCCAGATAATGTGACTGAGGGGAATCTGGTGGAGAGAAATCCTCCACTTCCAAACAGCTCTCAGATCTGCTGTAAACGCTGCTCTCCAAATCGCTGTCCATCTCCCCTGCGTCTGTGTTTGGGTTGCCGCACGTAATGAAACTCCCCTTTTCTGGACACACCCACTTTCCTTACTTTTTTCAACTAGAGGTGTGAAAACTCCCTGCTGATACAGGGGGGTTTCATGGCCCTTTAACATATTTCAGCTGGTTCAAAATGCAGCTACTAGAGTGCATTCTAGCACAAAGAAATATGATCATATTACTCCAGTTCTTTCATCATTGCATTGGCTCCCTATTAAATATTGTAGAAATTTTTAAATTCCGTTGACTACCTACAAAGCCCTGAACGGCTTAGCTCCCCAGTATTTGAGGGAGCTCCTGGTGTATTACAGCCCCTCACGTCCACTACGCTTAATTAATTCTGGACAATTGATTATTCTCAGAATATCAAAATCAACTGTAGGCTGTAGATCATTCTCATATCTGGCACCTAAACTCTGGAACAGCCTTCTTAGCACAGTTCTGGAGGCAGACACACTCTGTCAGTTTAAAACTAGATTAAAAGACACATCTCTTTGCAATAGCATACACATAAAACACAAATGCTTTTGAAATCCAAATACTCTATAGGCTGCATTAATTAGAGCAACCGGAGCCAGGAACACTTCCCAAAAGACATTATAATTTGAACGGCTGTTTTTAGTCTGTTTTTCATTATCCCGAGGTTTACATAATCCTGGACCGGTGCCGGTGACCTACTCACACTTGCAGCTTCTCCACTATGGATGTCCAGTGTTTCCCAGCCTCCAGCTCCTAGACTGCAGCTCTGCACAAGACGTTTGGCCAGAGGAGAAATGGTCGTGCCCAACTGAGCCTGGTTTCTCTCTAAGTTTTTTCCTTTATATTCGTCAATTGGTGAAGTTTTGTTCCTCGCCACTGGCTTGCTTGTTTTTGGGACTTGTGGGACTTGTGGAGCTGCGCATCGATGGATTTGCTCTTCACTGCTGAAAGTCCAAACACTGAAAATTAAACCACACTGAAATTAACTAAACTGAAATTCAACTCTGAAAACTGGACTGACACAGTTTCAATTGACTAGAACTTCTATGTTAAGCTGCTTTAACACAATCCACATTGTAAAAGCGCTATAGAAATTAGAGGTCTAACTGGTCTCATGGTTCGGTTCAGATACGATTATCATTCGGCTTAATTCGATATCTTGGTGCATTGACAATGCTTTCCATACACAATTTTATATTTTACTTCACAGCACAACAATTCTTGTATTAAAATATATGTATAATTTTTTTAGACATTTTATATGTATTTGTAATGCAATATTAATAATAATAATTCCTAACATTTATATAGCACTTTTCTAGACACTCAAAGCGCTTTACACATTGGGGGGAATCTCCTCATCTACCATCAGTGTACAGCATCCACCTGGATGACGCGACAGCAGCCATATTGCGCCAGACCGTACACCACACACCAGCTGATTGGTGAAGAGGAGACAGAGTGATGATGGGGATGGTTAGGAGGCCATGATGGACAGAGGCCAGTGGGCAAATTTGGCCAGGATGCCGGGGTTAAACCCCTACTCTTTTTTGAAGGACATCCTGGAATTTTTAACGACCACAGAGAGTCAGGACCTCAGTTTAACTAAAAGACGGCGCTCACTGAGCAGTATAGAGTCCCCTTCACTATACTGGGGCATTAGGACCCACACAGACCGCAGGTTGAGCACCCCCTGCTAGCCTCTTTTTAACACCACTTCCGGCAGCAACCAGCTTCCCAAGTGGTCTCCCATCCAGGTACTGACCGGGCGCAGCCCTGCTTAGCTTCAGTGGGCGATCATGTGAGAATTGCAGAGAGCTATATTGTTCTTTAATACAAGCAGTCAGACATATGAACTGTACCTTTAATTTTACCTGCTCAAAGAAAACACTCTGCATCAAACAAAACTCAAGTACATGCACAGAACAACATGAGCATTTATAGCAAATAAACAAACGTAAATATTATCCCACTTGCTTTCTGAGCATTTTCGAGCGTGTTGTTAAACGCCTATGATTGGTCACGCGCTCAACAGAAAGTGCTGCGATTGGCTCTTATGCGCTGGCGCTGTTCACCCATAAGTGACACCAATAAATGGCAGCGGCGATCACAGCTGATCCATGATAAAGGTGGTGGAGAAAACTCGCTCTGCAGACATGCTCGTGTCTGGATTCGCAAGTATCGCTGTAACAGCCGATAGGAGAGGAAATGTCATGCCAGCAGGTCAAATGGGCCACAGTGAGAGAGAGAGAGAGAGAGAAATGGAGTTTACCTTCATTTTCTCCATAGCAGTGAAATAGGGGCTTCTGCTGTAATTTCAGTGTCAGTGAAAGACTGTCCAGCAAACACACACACAGTGAATTGTGCAGAGTTTATATGTTTTAATTACTCGCGGTCTCCTCCCTCGGTAGTATTCTACCACAACATAGCGCACATGAGATAAATGACGTCAGTACATAATGAACAGTTATGATCTATTACTGAACCGACACCTAATTGTCCGCATCTGCACCGAAGAAACAATTAATTTTGACAGCCCTAATAGAAATAAAGATGAAAATTTTTTATTTTTATGTAATGTTATTGATGTGTGACATTGGGATCAATGTATTTCAATAGGCCATGTTAAGCCTATGCGAAACTTTGGGACATCCTAGCACCTCAGGGATACAATTTCTACCCCCTTGTGGGGTATGTTCTCACTCAGACTGCAACCCAGATGTTGTGAATCCCATATTTTTACAAAATTCACACTAGGCCCTCTGATTCGTCAAAGTTCGTCTCAATGTTAAGTCTATGGGATTTTTAGGTTAGGGTTAGGATTTAGTGTTAGGGTTAAGGTGTAGGTTCAGAGTTAGTTTAGAGTTAAGGTAAGGGTGTTTAAATGGTTTGGGGGTGTGGTTTGAGAGCTTCATTATCATATTGAGATTCAATGGGATCGATGTATTTCAATGGGCCACATTAGGTCTATGAGACATTTTGAGATGTCCTAGCACCCCAGGGGTACAACTTATACTCCCTTGCAGGGTATGTTCTCACTCAGGCTGCAATTCTTTTCAGATGTTGTGAATCCCATATTTCTATGAAATTCACACTTGGTGCTCTGATTTACCAAGTTTTGGCTCAATCTTAGGTCTATGGAATATTTGGGTTAGGGTTAGATTAGGGTAAGGGGCATGGCTTGAGAGCTTAAATAAGTCTACCCCCATGTCTGTATGACAATGCTATGTAATGTTATTTATGTGTGACATTTATAAAGTGATTCAATGGGATCGATGTATTTCAATGGGCCACAATAAGTCTACGGGAAATTTGGGACAACCTAGCACCCTAGCGGTAACACTTATACACCCTTGCAGGGTATGTTCTCACTCAGGCTGCAACCCTTTTCAGATGTTGTAAATCCCATATTTCTACAAATTTCACACTTGGCGCTTGTCAAAGTTTGGCTCAATGTTAAGTCTATGGTTTTTTGGACTGTTGCTAACGTGTTGTTAGGTGGTTGCTAGGGTGTTCTCACTTGTCGCTAGGTGGTTGCTAATTGGGTGCTTTAAGTGGTTACCAGGTGGTTGCTAAGGTGTTGCTTAGTGGTTGCTAGGTTGTTCTGAGTGGTTGCTAAGGTATTGCTAGGTAGTTGCTAGGGTGTGTTCCAAGTGGTTGCTAGGCAGATGCTAAGGTGTTAGTAGGCGGTTACTAGGGTGTTCTGCGTGGTTACTAAGTTGTTGCTAGGCAGTTGCTAGTGTGCTCTGACTGGGTGCTAGGTGGTTGCTATTGTGTTCTGAGTGATTGATAGGCAGTTGCTAAGGCATTACTAGGCCATTGCTAGGTGGTTGCTAGGCAGTTGCTAGGGGAGTCTGGGTGGTTACTAGGCAAGCCTCAACAGGTCAACTCTAGGGGAGTTTCAAAGTGAGCCTATTTTCAAAAAATTAGTGGTGTTCCTTAAAACAGCATGGAACTAATGTCATTGTTTTTTTTTTTCTTCATTACAAGATGCCTGGTGTGTTGCAGGGTCAACAGGAGTCTTCAAATTTAACTTATCTTATTTCTATAGCGCTTTTACAATGTAAATTTTAAAAATGGCAATTTCCAGGCCTGGAAAAGTTTTGGAAAATTAAATTAACCCACAAAGTTTTGGAAAAGTCATGGAAATTTGTTTCACCATCTCTGTATATTAGAATATTGCTGATAATTTTGTTTAAATTCCAGTTAACGAGCGCACGATCGGTCACGTGGGGTAACGGCGACTCACAGTTTTAGCCAGCGTTAGAATTAACTCATGTAAACTCAGGCAATGCCAGGGAAATGCCGATTTAGGACTGAATGGCTTCATGATGAAAAGTACAAGAAGTGGCTCGAGAAAGATCAGGACCCGGGATGTGCAAAATGTGCATTGTGTAGGAAAACGTTTGATGTTTCAAACATGGGAGAGGCAGCAGTGTCTAGCCATGCTAAAAGTGCAAAGCACCAGTCTGCAGCTGCGTGCTCGACGGCTCCCAACGCGATCGCTGGATTTTTCACCCGTGGTTTGACTGACGTGACACCCGCTCCTAGCTGTGGCACTTCCCTCTCATCCGCTGTGAAACAAGGGACCATTCTGAGTGCCGTGTCCAGAAATGAAACACTAACAGCTGAGGTACTGTGGGCACTAAAGGTGACTAATTCGCACTATTCCTACAAGTCTTGTGAAGATACAGGCCATATTTTTTAAACTATGTTCCCAGACAGCAAGATAGCGGCCAGCTATGCATGCGGTGAAAGGAAGTGCTCATATTGGAATGCACTTTTCGACTGGCTCCTTATTTTAAGAAACTGACTTTTGCAGATCTATCGAAGCTAAGCGTATATGTTATGCTCTTTGATGAAAGCCTGAATGACTATTTACAGTCTAAACAGTTAGACATGCATGTCAGGCTATGGAACAGGTCTGAGGTGAAGACTAAATACATTGGTTCAGAGTTCATGGGCCATTCATTAGCTCAAGACATCGCTGAGAAAATGAATAACTTGCTCTCAGAGATCGGAATCAAGAATCTTTTCCAGATCTCAATGGACGGACCGAACGTCAACTGGAAAGTATTCGAAATACTCCAGAAGCAAGTGCAGAAGGATGCGGGAAAGTCCCTAATTAACATCGGTTCGTGCGGGTTGCACATACTGCACAATGCGTTCAGAGATGAATGTAAATCCACCGGATGGGAAGTTGAACACGGACTATCTAGCTTGTATTGGCTGTTCCATGATTGCCCTGCTCGTCACGAAGATTTTATGACAGCAACCGGTTGTAAAGCTCCTATACTTAAATTTTGTAAGCACCGGTGGATTGAGAATGTCTGCGTTTCAGAAAGAGGATTGCTACTCTGGCCACAAGTCAAACAATATATCGAGATGGTAGAGAGAGGTGAACTACCCAATCCAAAAGTAAAGTCATTTGAAGAGGTGAAGATGCGCTGTTCTGATCCTCTCTTTACAGTGAAAGTGGGAATATTCAACAGCATTGCAATAGAAATCGACCCCTTCCTCACCATGTATCAATCTGACAAACCACTGCTGCCTTTTCTCTCCGGTGATATGTACAAACTGATTAAAGGTAAGGGTAAACATATTGTGTGATTGCTAATGATGTTTAATACTACACACTGCAGTACAAACATTCAGAAATGCACGCAAAAATAAAATGTCTTTTTTTTGGACATTTTCATTCTATAATCTAGAGCCAGATTTAGAATTTTTAAATAGATTTAAAAGATCACCTTTTTGTATTTAGAAATGTCAGGTGCAGGGCAATGTAATAAATAAATCACTGTTTATGTTTTTTATTTTACTATTACTGTTTAGCCCATTTTATTTATTGCCTTCATGTAATTTTCATTCAAAAAATAATAATAAATTCATTGATAGTTATATGTATGTGTGTGTATGTGTGTACAGTCGTGGCCAAAAGTTTTGAGAATTACATAAATATTGGAAATTGTAAAAGTTGCTGCTTAAGTTTTTATAATACCAATTTGCATATACTCCAGAATGTTATGAAGAGTGATCAGATGAATTGCATAGTCCTTCTTTGCCATGAAAATTAACTTAATCCTGAAAAAAACTTTCCACTGCATTTCATTGCTGTCATTAAAGGATCTGCTGAGGTCATTTTAGTAATCGTCTTGTTAACTCAGGTGAGAATGTTGACGAGCACAAGGCTGGAGATCATTATGTCAGGCTGATTGGGTTAGAATGGCAGACATGACATGTTAAAAGGAGGGTGATGCTTGAATTCATTGTTCTTCCATTGTTAACCATTGTGACCTGCAAAGAAACGCGTGCAGCCATCATTGCGTTGCATAAAAATGGCTTCACAGGCAAGGATATTGTGGCTACTAAGATTGCACCTAAATTAACAATTTATAGGATCATCAAGAACTTCAAGGAAAGAGGTTCAATTCTTGTTAAGAAGGCTTCAGGGCATCCAAGAAAGTCCAGCAAGCTCCAGGATCATCTCCTAAAGTGGATTCAGCTGCGGGATCGGAGTGCCACCAGTGCAGAGCTTGCTTAGGAATGGCAGCAGGCAGGTGTGAGCGCATCTGCACGCACAGTGAGGCGAAGACTTTTGGAAGATGGCCTGGTGTCAAGAAGGGCATCAAAGAAGCCACTTCTCTCCAAAAAAAACATCAAGGACAGATTGATCTTCTGCAAAAAGTATGGCGAATGGACTGCTGAGGACTGGGGCAAAGTCATACTCTCAGATGAAGCCCCTTTCCGACTGTTTGGGGCATCTGGAAAAAGGCTTGCTAGGAGAAGAAAAGGTGAGCGCTACCATCAGTCCTGTGTCATGCCAACAGTAAAGCATCCTGAGACCATTCATGTGTGGGGTTGCTTCTCATCCAAGGGAGTGGGCTCACTACCAATTTTCACAAACCAAAAACACAGCCATGAATAAAGAATGATACCAAAACACCCTCCAACAGCAACTTATTCCAACAATCCAACAACAGTTTGGTGAAGAACAATGCATTTTCCAGCACGATGGAGCACCGTGCCATAAGGCAAAAGTGATATCTAAGTGGCTCGGGGACCAAAACGTTTACATTTTTGGTCCATGGCCTGGAAAATCCCCAGATCTTAATCCCATTGAGAACTTTTGAGAGAACATTGGACAAACAAAACCCCACTAATTCTGACAAACTCCAAGAAGTGATTATGAAAGAATGGGTTGCTATCAGTCAGGAGTATCAGAGAAGTTGATTGAGAGTATGCCCAGTCAAATTGCAGAGGTCCTGAAAAAGAAGGGCCAACACTGCAAATACTGACTGCATAAATGTCATGTAATTGTCGATAAAAGCCTTTGAAACGTATGAAGTGCTTGTAATTACATTTCAGTACATCACAGAAACAACTGAAACAAAGATCTAAAAGCAGTTTAGCAGCAAACTTAGTGAAAACTAATATTTGTGTCATTCTCAAAACTTTTGGCCACGACTGATATAAATATATTGTTTTTAGCTCAATATATACATTAATTTGGCTTGTAAATTTTCAAATTAAGTTATCAAACTGAAGAATAAAATAACTAGCATTTTTATTTTTTCACAGGCATCATGGGACGATTTCTGAAGGAAAAGCATCTGGAAGAGGCCACATCCACTCTAAAGCTCCTCCATATCCCTTTTCAAGACAGCAGTCTGCACAAGGACAGTTCTCAGATTGATATTGGGTTTGCAGCAGAAGCCAACCTCAACCAACTCAAGTCTTCCAAAAAAATTTCAGATAGGCAGAGACTAGAGATTAAGATGGACTGCAAGAAACTCTTGATCACACTCCTTGAGAAGTTGCTGAAAAAGTCTACAGTGCATCACACATTAGTGAGAAGCATGCAGTGCCTTGACCCGAGACACATGGCTGAATATAAGGAACTCTGCGTAACTCAAATGAGAAGGATATTGCACATACTTGTTGAAGCTAAACATGTAAATGTGTGCAGTGTGCGACTTTTGTTGACCATGTCAGATCAGTAGGGGGTGTAACCAAGGTGGAAATAACAAAGGATCTGCTCCTTTCAGCTGCAGGAGCCAGGCAGAAGTACAATGGGTTCCTGGATGAAGAGAAGAGAAAGAAAGAACAGCAGCCTGTTGAATTGAAAAGGAAGGCCTTCACAGATGAGCTGGAAGATTTGAAAAAAAAAAAAAAGAGGGCTAGGATTGAGGTGGACATTTGTGCTCTTGAGAAATCAGCAGATGAATATGCTGAAAAGACTGAATCTTCAGGCAATCTGACCTTAATCAGCAAATCCAACAGTTTCCGTCGTACTGCAAAAGAAAAGAAAGCATCCCTCCTCAATATTGAAAAACAGATTGATGAGAAGTAAAATAAAAATAAATGGTTTTGATTGCTTTTGGGGATGTCAAATAAAGATAAGTTACCTTGTTAAACACCATTGTCTAGTGAGGTTAATTTATAGCAGTTAAAGTTAAGGATGGTGTTGCTGGACACTTATTTATTTTTTAGTTTAACATTGTTTCTTCTCATTAATTTATGTTAATTTACTTCCATGGATTACGTTAATCCATTTCTTAGGGGTTCTCAATTATTTTATGAAACTGTTACTGTGCAAGCGTTATTTAAATAAATAAATTTAAATCATATTCTACACCACAAAGCTTGTCATTTATTGTAGTAAAAATATTTTGTATTTTATATTTTGTTTTCTTCTTATTTAACATGAATACATATACATTTCATCAAACATTAAGTCATGAATATTTATTTAAAGTCATGGAAAAGTCATGGAATTTTACTGGTAAAAATGTGTATGAACCCTGTTATCAAAGACAAAGAACAAGGTATTCAGGTATCCACAGAGTGGTCTACGTTCAAATTCAAGCTTCCAACAGTGAAAACAGAGACACTATTTTGTTCATTTAGGAACAAAATAAAAAAAACATTTTAGCTCAAAAGCACATGCTCAAAAAAATAATTGAGAACCTGAAAAATATAGATGTGCTGGGAAAAAAGTTAATGCAAGAACATGTCATTACTAGACTATTACTGTCATTACTAAGAGACCTATGCAGTGTTTAGAACTGCATATTACATTGTAAAAAACAATCGTCCCTTCACAGATCACACACACAAAAAAAAAAAACTCCAGCAGCTTAATGGAGTGAAAATGGGACACATTCTGCACTCCAGATTCAGCCCCACAAACATGTGATGTTCAATTGTAAACAGCATTGTTAGCTTCTCACGTAAACTAGGTGTACTAATAGATGAGACATCCACATTGAGTATGAAAACCATCATGTTTGTTAACATCAAAGCCTCTGTACTAGGTGAACCACAAGAGTTAATTTTTTTAGTGGAACTTCAAGACCAGAAATCTGAAGGAATAGTTCATGCTTTAATAAGCAGCCTTATTACAAAAGCAGGATTCACAGAGAAGTGGCTAAGACAAAACTGGGTCTCCTTTGTCTCAGATGGTGCTAGTGTTATGGTGGGCAAGCACTCTAGTGCCTCAACAAAATTGAAAATGAGATTTCCAAAACTGCTCACTTGGCATTGCATGAATCATAGGTTAGATTTATTTTTTTCTGATGCTGAAGATGAAGTTAATGCTATCAATTACTATTGATTATAGAGTCTTTGTTGAAAAACTGCACAACATCTATAGGAAGGAAAAAAAGAAAAAAGAAAAAAAAAGAGTCTTGCATGTTAGATGAGTTGCTGGCAGTTTTAGAACTGTTCAGGCTGTCTGGACATCTTTTAGTCCTTTTGTCAGATAGTTTAAAATAGCCTCCAATGATGATGTGATGTAGCAAGAGCCACGGTATCCAGGGTAATATCCAAAAACATAAAACCACAGCTGCCCAACTCACTGCAAAATTAAATGTGCAACTCAACTCTCCTGCTTCCACCAAAACTGTTCGTCTGAAGGTCAATATACTACAATGTATTGCTGCCAGCAGCAAATATCTTGGGTTGTGGACAATGTGAAACATGTATTGTTCTCTGATGAGTCCACCTTCACTGTTTTTCCCACATCCAAGAGAGTTATGGTGTGGAGAAGCCCCAAAGAAGCATGCCACCCAGACTGTTGAATGGCCAGAGTGAATCATGGGGGTGGGTCAGTGATGGGTTGGGTTGCAATATCATGGCAATACTTGTGCATGATGGGCGGGTCACTGCCAAGGACTACTTAACCATATTAGAGGACCATGTGCACCCAATGTTTTAAACATTGTATCCTGAAGGTGGTGCATGTATGTATGTCAGGATGATAATGCACAAATACACACAGCAAGACTGGTGACAGAGTGGTTTGATGAACAAGAAAGTGAAGTTGAACATCTCCCATGGCCTGCACATTCACCAGATCTAAATATTATTAAGCCACTTTGGGGTGTTTTGGAAAAGCGAGTCAGGAAACATTGACCTGGCCACTATTCTGCATGAAGAATGGCTCAAAATCCCTCTGGCCACTGTGCAGGACTTGTATCTGTCATTCCCAAGATTAATTGATGCTGTATTGGTTGCAAAAGGAGGCCCTAAACCATACTAATAAATTACTGTGGCCTAAAACAGGCATTTCAATTTAATTTTCCAACCCCTATATATATACACACGCACTAGATTTCTCGGTATCAAAAAAAAAAAAAAAAGGTTTTTGTCACAAAAAAGCAATATGTAATACTTTTCATAAGGATCACTCTTTAGTGCCATTCATTAACTGGTTTATTCAGCATCTAACTTGGATCTCAGTAAGCTAATGGGGAATTTCATTGTCAGAGCTACTCTCAAAACCGGCCTTGAAAATACATAGCTGATAATCTTTCTCAAATTCGCTCCAGGAATTCAGCAATTCTTGCATCCGGTAGCTGCAGTGCACACCTGGCCTGTCCAAGTTTCAATCTCATGGTATTGTATTAAATGAAATGCTAAACGAATATCGTAAATCAGCAGCACATTACATGAGAGCAATAGTTGACGGTTCATACTGCTGTGGCGACCCCTGATAAACAAGGGACTAAGCCAAAGGAAAATGAATGAATGAATGAATTTTACAGGGGTCTGCTATTCTTGTCCCACTGGAGGAAATGCCCCTTATTGCTAATTTATATGGGCTATAGGGGATCAACTTACATTAAAAGATCAATCAGGGATTTATTAGCTCATTTCAAGGAATCGAATCTTGAAGATTAGAATCACTTGATTTGACTCAATTGAGTCAGACTGAATCAGATTAAAAGCTTTATACTTTATCTACCATTTGTTCAGCAAATAGAAGACATTGTATTTTTCCAATCTCGTTTATATTATTTGTGTGGCCAACAATAATAGCATAACACCAGTATTGGGTTACATTTTAGAAAGGTAAAATCTGCAGCTCAAGACAATGACTTAAAAGCACACAAACACCAACACAGTTCTTACAAAATGAAACAAATATTTATTGAGCTACATTACGATACATGAAACTAACTACTTAATAAACAAACAACCAACAAACGCACACACATATTCACACAGAGGCAGTTTAGAGGATGCAAAATGAGTTGACAACTGTCCCAAATTATTTCTTAATGTTGATCACTTTTCCAACCCGCTGGTGTTCACATCGGTCCAATCATTCTTTAGGCTAGGCTGGGTTATTTTTTAAATGAATTATATATTTTTAAATGAATTGTGGGTGGCGCAGTGGGTAGCGCTGTAGCCTCACAGCAAGAAGGTCACTGGTTCGAGGTTCGGGTGGGTCAGTTGCCGTTTCTGTGTGGAGTTTGCATGTTCTCCCCGTGTTTGCGTGGGTTTCCTCCGTGTACTCCGGTTTCCCCCACAAGTCCAAAGACACGCGGTATAGGTGAATTGGGTAAGCTAAATTGTCCGTAGTGTATGTGTGTGAATGAGTGTGTATGGATGTTTCCCAGTGAAGGGTTGCAGCTGGAAGGGCATCTGCTGCGTAAAACATATGCTGGATAAGTTGGCGGTTCATTCCGCTGTGGCGACCCCAGATTAATAAAGGGACTAACCCGAAAAGAAAATGAATGAATGAATTTGCTGCTGATCAAGTAATAGTCTGATTACTTCAATAATCTGATTTTCATTATGTTTTATTTGTAAATCAACATCTTAGAACGATTTCTGAAGGATCAAGTGAGACTGAAGATTTAAGTAATGATGCTGAAAATTCAGCTTTACATTACAGCCATAAAATACATTTTAAGATTCACATAAAAATATATATATATTTTATACTAATAAACTCTTAAGCCCTAAAATTTATATATTTTATTTTGTACATGCATGATACACAACTCATATTCATTCATATTTTGTCTTTTTCTCTTTTTCTTTGTTTTCAACAGCGGCTTAAAAGGAGCCCAAATGTTCTAGAGCTGCTGAACATCTTTATATGTAAATAAATTTTTGACTGACTGCCAGACAGTCATGAGTAGGGTTGGGTATCGTTTGGGGTTATTTCGATACCGGTGCTAAATTGATACTTTTAAAACCGGTGCTAAAATGGTGCCTGAACCAACACTTTTGAGCCACAAAATTATTTGACAAAAATTTTTTTTTAATCATTATAAATAATCAATAGATGTCACGGTGGCACAGTGGGTAGCACGATCACCGCACAGCAAGAAGCCTTGCAAGAAGCGCTGGTTCAAGCCTTGGCTGGGTCAGTTGGCATTTCTGTGTGGAGTTTGCATGTTCTCCCCGTGTTCGCGTGGGTTTCCTCCGGGTACTCCGGTTTCCCCCACAAGTCCAAAGACATGCAGTACAAGTGAATTGGGTAAGCTAAATTGTCCGTAGTGTATGTGTGTGAATGAGAGTGTATGGGTGTTTCCCAGTGACAGGTTGCAGCTGGAAGGGCATCCACTGCGTAAAAACGTATGTAGGATAAGTTGGCGGTTCATTCCGCTGTAGCGACCCCTGATTAATAAAAGGGACTAAGCAGAAAAGAAAATGAATGAATGAATAAACAATATAATTATATATTTCAGTTTAAAGTATACATCAATTCATATTTTATATATTTGAATTGCATTAATATATTTCTTTTGATCATTTGTTTGTTAGCATGAATGCAAGATTTGCAGTACACAATTAACATTACATTAGCTTACTACTAACCTGTGGAAAGGCTGTCATCAAAATCAGTGAACTCCTTTTTTCTAGGGTTGGGGCTTGTGACTACATTTACATGGACATCAGTAATCTAATGATTTGCCTTAATCTGAATAAGACAATAATATGATTAAGGTGTTTATATGAGTTACTTTTTGAATGTTTTCTTTCATGATCCTGTTTTACATGTTATAGCACACAGATCCATTAACATCATTGTGTCACCACGCTATCCAAGTTTCCTCCGGAGTTTCATGACATTTTAATTTGACATTTTTCGACTTTAACTGCAGTTCAGCAGTTTCACTTTCATTCAGGAACGTTTCATTCATGCCCCCCGAGACAAACTGAGGACTGGTGGAAGAGTGTTGTTTTAATAAAATTTGATACCGCACGCCAAATGGAAAGAAAAAACTCTGCATTTCATGTGCGGGTGTTTGCGGTCCTTTAAGGTAATTAAAAATTGCTGTTTACGTAGTAGACTCTTAATCAGAGTATTGTCTCAATCATATTAAAATCAGAGTATTGGTGTCCATGTAAACATACTCATTGAAAGTGCCAGATGATGTCGCAAGCTGTCAAAGACAGTGCATTTCTCTGCCTTTAAGTTGATTCCATGACCCCTTAAATTTCAAACGTTTGACGTGTTTCCCCCCTTACATGCAACTTTTGTTGGTGTGTCAAAATCCTTGACTGTAAAATATAGCCACACTTTAGATCGCTTAGTTTAAGCAAATTAGATGAATGCGATCATGCGTGTTGATGAAGGGAGTCGCTCTTCGGATCCGCTGTACTGCGCGATTTGCCTTCTATATCTAAGCAACAAGAACAAACACCTAACATCGCTGACGGTGTCCGTATCCCTCAAAGTTGTTTAGAATTAAATGTTAAAGATGGTGTGACACAATGTGTACTTATTTGTGTCTTTGATGCACCCCTTGATGCTTCTTACGTCCTTGTCGCAGCACCAGTGCCACCGAAATTCATATGCTGATTCGGTCCGGTGCATACCGGTTACAAAGGTAGGGTTTCGGTACCCAACCCTAGTGATGAGCAAAAAATCATTTGAGTGGCAGTTCTTAAAAAAAAAAGTTAAGTGGGATGTAGATATGGAGATTGATATAGATTTAAATTCAAAATGTATTAATTTTGAAATATTTTATAACACTTAAGCACCTCTGTATACACCTGAAAGTAAAAAAGCAAATACAAAGTAAGTGAAGTTATTTGTAAATATTGTTATTTATGATTTGTTTCAGGCAGCAGAAAGACAACTGGACGATAGAGAAAGTGACTAAGACACACACACAAACACACACAGACACAGCATATTAAAAATAAAAAAATTTTGACAAATGCTTTATGTTTTCTGCCAAGAAAGCCAATTTTAATTAAATTTAATTGATTGAGCTCTCTCTGTCTCTAACATTCAGGACAAGAAAATAACATTCTAGGTTGGTCCCCTGAAGGTTTTGAAAACATTATGGGAATGTAGTGTAGAGGCCTATAGGGATTCTATAGTAGTGCTCCCCTAAACGTCCTGAGAACATCCTGAATGTTCTGTGAAGGTTTCCCAAATAACATTCCCCACACCCTTAAAGAACTCCACACTGTGACCTTCTCAGAACGTTCTGGGAACATTACTAAACAACGTCCTTAACACCAACA
>CAIGQV010018344.1:7460644-7484422 GCA_903798115.1 Danio jaintianensis | reverse complement strand
ACTACACCTTTATCGAACTCCACACCGTGACCTTCTCAGAATGTTCTTGGAATGTTACTAGACAACGTCCTTAACACCAACGGGGATGTTATGAGAACATTCTTAGAACGTCACATTTTCCAATAAAGTGTGGTCCACTAAATGTTCTGAATGTTCTGTACAGGTCCCTAAAATAACGTCCCCCACACCTTTAAAGAACTCACATCGTGACCTTCTCAGAACATTCTGGGAACGTTACTAAACAATGTCCTTAACACCAACGGGGACGTTATGAGAACTTTCTGAGAACGTCACATTTTCCAATGAAGTATGGTCCTCTAAACATTCTGAGAATGTTCTGTAAAGGTCCCCCAAATAATGTCCCCCACCCCTTTAAAGAACTCCACACTGTGACCTTCTCAAAACATTCTGGGAACGTTACTAGACAACGTCCTTAACACCGACAGACGTTCTGAGAACGTTCTGGGAACATAAAATTTCTAGCTGGGATGTTAGGAGAGGACCACAACAAAAGAATAAATTTTCTTGATAGATAAGTACAAAGGTGTAACACAGATTCTAATCCATGACTAAGATGTAGACCAGTTTTACAATCAGAAGCTAAATAACTGGAGATAGGGCAAACTAATTTATGGATTTCTTTCAAGTATGTCTAATCATGTCACAGTCCCAGAATATATGCATCACAATAAAAACATTAGGAAATATCTTATTTAGACAAACTGGTGTTAAATAAGTTCTGTAAAAAAATGTTGAATTCTGCTTGTGGTTTGATATTGTGGCAACTTTTAAAAATATGTCAGATCAGACAGAAAGCCATTCTTCTTTGTTCCACAATCTTTCTCCCATATAACAGGAAGGAAGTATGGGAAGAAGACCCAACATTGGATAACATTGTGTCACAATTACCAGCGATCTAGCCTATGCAGCTCTCTGGAGAACTACACATCTGCCACCACTTGAACTACATGTGAACTAAAACATGAAATTGCTAATTTTCCAATGTCCTATTTATACCAAAAAAAACCTTTAAACCCATTTTTATCAATTCAACACTCTAGCCTAGCACACTACATGAACTTGCTGCTCACTCCACGAACACTTTTATGTTAGCATCACCCCTACTCCTGTCTACTGTTTATGAGTCTGAATCGCAGTTGGCTCACAAATTGGCTGCTGCCACTCCGTCGCTGCCAGAGCCTTCGCCGCTGCCACCAGAGCCTTCGATGATACCGCCAGAGCTTTCGACGCCACTGCCAGAGCCGTCGACGCCGCCACCAGTGCTGCCAGAGCTGTCAAAGCTGCTGCCAGAGCTGTCAACACCACCGTCAGAGCAACCACCCGAGTCCCACAAGGGGCTACCACAGCCGGGTGACTTTCCACTGCTGCCTGAGCTCCAAGAGTGGTTGCTGCCATCACCAGATCTACAACTACAAGAAATGTTGAGGCAGCTGCCTGATCCTCTAACGCCTCCTGACCCACTGGGGTTATCTGAACGACTGGTACCTCCTGACTCTGAGCCACCTGATCCACCAGGGTTGTCTGACCCACCAGAGTCTGCCAAACCTAAGCCTCCTGATCCACTGGGGTTGTCTGACTCACCAGTGCCTGCCGAACCAGAGCCCCAGATCTGCCAAAGCTTCACTCTCCAGGCCCTCTACAGCTCTACGCTTCAGGCCCTCTGCAACTCTACACTCCAGGCCCTCCGCAGCTCCACACTCCAGGCTCATTGCAGCTGCATGGACCTGGCCCTTCGTCCCTCCCCATTTCACCTCTGCTCCACCGCCCTCCTGGACTGTATTTGGAGTGTTTGGAATCTGCTCCTAGAGAGGGGGCTCTGTCACGTTCATCAGCAATCGAGCTCATGCAGATCACTGGAGAACTACACATCTGCCACCACATGAACTACAACTACATAATGCTTTGTGCCAATCAACGCCCACTACAACTGACAATAATCCGGACACACACACGCCTGTCCTAAACTTTTGCCTGTTTTTGACCACGCTTTTTTGATTACGCTTATGCACCTGTTTGTACCTGTTGACCATCGCATGCATGACTTCTCTTTAAATAAACTGCACGTGGATCCTCATCTCCTGTGCCTCATCTGTTGCACATTGAGTAAAAAAATGATATCTTCTTTTTGAGAGAAAGTGAGGAATACAATTGTCTTTCCATGTCAAAAAGATCAAGACGTATTCTGCCATCCTTAAGGGACGATTCCAGAAAATGTAGTTGCAAAAATTTGTAAAAGTTATTTGGTAAATTAAATTCCTGTTTTAATAACTGAAATGATTTCAGGCTCCCGTTGTCAAATATCTGATTTAATTCCAAAATCCCCTTTAGTCTCCATGATCGAAAACCAATGTTCTGAATAGCAGGGGGTAGATCAGGGTTAGACGAAATAGGAGATTTTAAGGAAAGGATATATGGAATTTTTAAATACTTTACCACATCTTTCCATGCCAGGAGAGTGTTTGATACTGTAAAGATGTTGAATACTGACTTAAGTTTATGTACATTGTTAATAAATAGTAAAGTACATACCAAATTTGGGGAGCTTCTCATAGACTCTATCCCCAACCACTGAGAATCCATTGTATTAAGAAAACAGTTTAGCATATTTTTTTTTTATTTGGGCAGACCAACAATATAACTGGAAATTGGATAATGAGACCCATCCTAGTTCTCTGGGTTTCAATAAAGTAGAAAATTTAACTTTAAATTTTTTATTCATTCATTCATTTTCTTTTCGGCTTAGTCCCTTTATTAATCTGGGGTCGCCACAGAATCGCCAACCGCCAACTTATCCAGCATACGTTTTACGCAGTGGATGCCCTTCCAGCTGCAACCCAGTACTGGGTTACCCAGTACAGTACTTATACCCATACACTCTCATTCACACACATACACTACAGACAATTTAGCTTACCCAATTCACCTATAGCGTATTTGGACTTGTGGGGGAAGCCAGAGCACCCAGAGGAAACCCACGCGAACACGGGGAGAACATGCAAACTCCACACAGAAATGCCAACTGACCCAGCCGAGGTTCGAACCAGCGACCTTATTGCTGTGAAGCGACAGCGCTACCCACAGCGCCACCATGTCGTCTGGGCTTTTTTATTTCAGATAAGTTTTGATATGATGAAATTAAATTTTTGCTAAAGAAAACAGGATTCAGGTAGCAGGGCAAACTTTGAAATAAAAAAAATTAACATAGGGAGAATATTTATCCTAATTACATTGATCCTGCCAATAAATTATATGGGAAGATCTGACCAGTTAGACATTTTAGAAATTAATGGGTGTAGTTAGCTTTGAGTAAATCATACAAGTTGGGTGTATCATTTATTCCTAAATATTGAAAACTGGAGGGAGATAAGCGGAATGGAGAATCAAGAGTGTCTTTCAAATGGGCATTCAAATACAGAGCCTGAGATTTATTAAAACTAATATTATATCCTGAAAATGAGCTATATTCTCCAATAATAGAAAGATCTGCCTTAACAGAGGTTTCAGAGTATTTAAAATACAATAAAACATTGTCAGCATAGAGTGAGATGCGATGCTCCTCTGATCCAATCCTGATGCCATGTAATTTTGTACTGGCCCTCACTGCCGCTGCCAAAGGTTCAGTAACCAAGGAAAATAAGAGGGGTGAGAGTGGACAGCTGTGGCGGCAAATCTATTGGAAATTAACCGGTTCATATTAACTGCCGCCATAGGTTGGTTCAAAAGAATAAAGGTAATCCTGCAAGAAAGTGCATTATAAGTTACTCATCCAAAGAGTTCAGAAATGATTTTGCTGAGTTCGGACCATCAAAAAAAAAAAGCTGATTTTTCCCAGATGTAAGCCTTTGAGTCAGGTGGGATAGGCGGTATTGTCACGGTCACACAAGGAAGTGTAAATTTCAAGGGTGTTTATTAAAGTGATATGCACAATAGTAGTTAGGTGAAGTAGGTGAATGGTGTTGAAGAAGGTGAGCGATCTCACACGCACACACAGTTCAGCAGCTCAGTTCAGTTCAATGGCTATTGCCAACATAAGAACAGGCACTTCCCTTATATCGATGCTTTGGCATTCACAGAAGGAGGACATCCATGGAAGAGCGCAGGAGAAGACAGGAGAGAAGACGAAGGGGACCATACGAGTGAGTGAGGTGAGTATTTGTAGTGTGTGGTGATTGCAGGTGATGGTGATTAGTAATGAGGTGAGGGTTCACGGGTGTGGTGCGTGGTGGATGGTGAGTGAGAATGAGCAGCAGGTGTGACAGTACCCCCCCCCTCCACGGGTGACTCCAGGCACCCTGGACCAGCGGCGGGGACAGCCTCGACCTCGGGGAGCTGGAATTCCTCGAGGAGGGTCGGATCTAGAATGTCGTTACGGGGTGTCCATGATCTCTCCTCGGGACCGACTCCTTCCCAGTCTATGAGGTACTGGAGTTGGCCGTTCCGACGCCGGGAGTCGAGAACTTCCTGGACTCGGTAGATGTTGGAGAGGCGGTTCCGGTTCTGTGGAAGGAGGGAGAACTGGTCAGTGTGAGGTTTGAGCAGAGAAACATGGAATGTGGGGGAGATCCGATAAGAAGGAGGCAGGTTGAGACGATAGGTGACTGGGTTGATTTGGGAGTGGATGGTGAAGGGTCCTATGTAGCGGGGACTCAGCTGACGGCAAGGCAGACGGAGGTGGATGTCTCTGGTGGAGAGCCATACCTTATCCCCTGAGTGGTATACGGGGTTAGGCAACCTACGACGATTGGCGGCGTCCGTGTACCTCCGTAATGCCTGCTGAAGGTCCCACACCCTCTCACTCTCTCGGAACCAGGGATCTACCGCGGGCACTTCGGAGGTTTCGCCAGTCCACGGGAACAGGGATGGTTGGTAACCTAAGATACATTGAAAGGGGGTTAGACCAGTAGCAATCTGACGAAGGGAATTTTGAGCATACTCAGCCCATGGTAGATACTGGCTCCAGGTGTCCTGGTGGCAGGTGCAGTACGTTCGGAGATAACGGAAAAATCTCTTGGATCTTTCGCTCAGGTCTGTCCATTGGTCTGAGGGTGGTAACCTGGAGATAGACTGATGGTTGTGCCCAAAAGTTGGAAGAACACCCACCAGACCCTGGAGATGAACTGTGGTCCCCTGTCGGAGACGATGTCTTCGGGAAGTCCGAAATTGTGGAAGACATGGTGAAATAGAGCTTCAGCGGTTTCGAGAGCCGTGGGAAACCCTTTTAAAGGGATTAATTTGCAAGCTTTTGAAAAGCGGTCGACGACGACTAATATAGTCGTGTAACCCTGTGATGCAGGTAGGTCCGTGGCAAAGTCGACCCCGATGTGGGTCCAGGGTCGGCGGGAAATGGGCAGCGGTTGTAGCTTCCCTTCAGGCAGACGATGCGGAGTAGTGACGACGGCACAGACCGAGCATCCCCAAACGTACTGGGCGACGTACTTTGCCATGTTAGGCCACCAGTATTTTTGTTGGAGGAGTGAGAGGATTCGCCTGCTGCCAGGGTGTCCAGAGCCTAAGGAAGTGTGGGTGCTCTCCAGGAGTTGAAGACGGTATCTGCTGGGTACATAAGTTAGGTCCAGAGGAAGTTCGGGGGGTGCTGGTTCTTCTAGGGTGGCAGAGTGAATATCCTCGTCCACTTGCCACAGGATGGGTGCTAAGAAGACGGATGAGGGTAGGACTGGTTCAGGTAGGTGATCATGGGGATCTGAAGAGTGCATACGGGAAAGGGTGTCGGCTTTGAGGTTTTTGTGACCAGGTCGGAACAGTGACCATCGGGCTTGTTGAGCATTAAGGCGCTTGGCCGTGCGGAGATATTGCAGGTTTTTATAGTCAGTGACTACGGTGAAGGGGAACTGAGCTCCCTCAAGCCAGTGACGCCACTCTTCGAGGGCTAGTTTGATGGCAAGTAGCTCTCGATCCCCGATCCCGTAGTTTTGTTCAGCCGGGGAAAGCTTCCGGGAGTAGTAAGCACACGGATGAAGAGCTCGGGGTTCACCGGACCATTGAGACAAGACGGCCCCGACTCCGGTATCGGCAGCATCAACCTCCACGATGAAGGTCTGTGTGGGATCCGGATGTCTGAGGAGAGGTGCGGTGGTGAACTTCTGCTTTAGCAAGTTGAAGGCTTGACGGGCATCGGCATTCCACGATAGAACTCGCTGTCCGCCTTTCAAGAGGGAGGTTAGAGGGGCCGAGAGGAGACTGTAGTGACGAATGAAGCGTCGATAAAAGTTGGCAAACCCTAAGAATCTCTGCAACTCCTTCGCGGTTTTGGCTTCCTCCCACTTGGCAACTGCGTCAACCTTGCAGGTTTCCATTCTGACTCCCTCTGCAGAGATTACGTATGCGCTTCGGAGGTCTAACTTGCTGAAAATCTTCGCCTCCCGAAGTTCTTCGAGGGCTGCAGGAACAAGTGGTAGTGGGTAGGCAAACTTAACGGTAGCATCGTTGAGAACCCGATAGTCGATAAAAGGCCGAAGACCTCCATCCTTCTTCCCGACGAAGAAGAAGCTGGATGCAGCTGGTGATGTGGAAGGTCGGATGAACCACTGATGGAGAGCTTCCTGGATGTAGTTCTCCATAGCAAGGTGTTCTGGACGAGAGAGAGGGTAGATTCTTCCGTGGGGCAGTTTAGCGTCTGACAGTAGGTCGATACTGCAATCCCAGGACCGATGTGGGGGTAACTGGGTTGCCCGTTCCTTACTGAAGACGTCTAATATATTATTACTATTTATTATATTATATACTATATTGATAGGTGTGGGGCTGACAGCGCTTTCTATGGTGGTGGCGTGGATGTGAAGGGAATTCAGGTTTGGATCATGACCAGTAGGGGGAGTGAGATGACCGTGGTGCTTGCAAGCAGCGCTCCATTTCAGGATCTCTCCGGTGTTCCACTCAATTTTGGGTTGGTGCTGTGCAAGCCAGAGTCTGCCCAGAATAACGTCCACATTAGCACGGGGTAAGACCAATAGAATTAATTTCTCCCGGTGATTCATAGGCGAGAGGATGGTGACTTCCTGGGTCCTTCGGGAGATTTTGCCATCGCCTAATTGTGAGATTGTATAGTGGTTATTTTGTAGAGGGTTTCACTATTCACGGAGGGGATGTTATGTTTGGTGAGGAAATGCGAAGAGATGAAATTTCCAGCCGCTCCAGAATCCACCAGTACATGTATGGGGTAAGTGCAAGTATCAATGATTAGGTGTGCTTTCAGGTGAGGAATATGAGAAACGGTAGGGGTGAGAGTGACTTTACTCACCATTAGGCGAGGCGGACGAACTGGACAGGCGGAGATGAGGTGAGGTGAGATGCTTCCCCACAATACAAACAAAGTCTGTGTTTGATCCGGCGTTGCCATTCAGAAGTTTCAAGGCGATAGGAATCGGTAATCATGGGTTCGTCCTCTTCTGGTAGTGGTGAAGGAGTGCTGGGAAGGGGAACATAAGCAGGATGAGGTGGAATAGTACAGGCTGAAAGGTGTTGTAAAATACTAATGGCCTTTTTAATAAAAGTCTCTAGGTTGGCATTGTCCTCGTAAATGACCGTGTGTTTTCTAGTGCTGGGTTTTAGACCTCTGCGATAGGCTGCTAGGAGGGCCACTTGGTTCCAGCCGCTACTGGCGGCGAGTGCTCAGAATTGCAGCGTGTAGTCATGGATGGAGGCGTTACCTTGGCAGAGAGTGAGTAGTTCATCGTGTACGGACAAAGGGGTAAGTGAGACTGCAAACACCTCTTTAAAATGGTCTATGAAAGATTGATATGTGGCCACCACTGGACTTCGGGCATTCCAGAGGGCATCTGCCCACTGGAGGGCTCGTCCTGTAAGATGGGAAATTATAAAGGCAACCTTTGAGAGTTCGTTGGGGAATTGGTGAATGTTAGCTTCAATATACATTGATCATTGTAGCAGAAAACCAGTACAGGTATTCGGCTCGCCGGAGTAGTTCATCGGTCGAGCGAGGGGTGTGCTGGCATTCGGTGGGGCGGCTGGTAGGGTTTGCCGGAGAGTGTTTACCATGCCAGCAAATGGATCCATAGCGGCTCCGGTCTGAGCAGCGTTAGCTTCCATTAGCCGTGGTAATTTGATGGGCTGGAATCCTGTCACGGTCACACAAGGAAGTGTAAACAAACTTCAAGGGTGTTTATTCAAGTGATATGCACAATAGTAGTTAGGTGAAGTAGGTGAATGGTGTTGAAGAAGGTGAGCGATCTCACACAGTTCAGCAGCTCAGTTCAGTTCAACGGCTATTGCCAACATAAGAACAGTCACTTCCCTTATATCGGTGCTTTGACATTCACAGAAGGAGGACATCCATGGAAGAGCGCAGGAGAAGACAGGAGAGAAGACGAAGGGGACCATACGAGTCTGATTCCAGCCGATGACTGAGTGAGTGAGGTGATTGCATGTGCAGGTGATGGTGATTAGTAATTAGGTGAGGGTTCATGGGTGTGGTGCGTGGTGGATGGTGAGTTAGAACGAGCAGCAGGTGTGACAGGTATGATCCACGAGAGACCATGATTTTGACAACTAGATTGAACTCACGGCGCTTCTGCAGGACACCGGTAGATAAATCTGAATAAAACAAAAAAAAAGCTCTGTGCCCTCGTGTGAAATCGTTTTGTTCAAAGATGCTCTCAGAACAGTTTCTTTTTCAGTAAACTGAAAAAAAACACACCAAAACACTCCTCTGGGGTGAATTCAGATTATTTGGCACAAAAGAGGGGGATCTGTGAGCGTGAGATGTGAGAGAGAGAGCTCTAGGGACCTCTAGCAATTTGGGGATGGAGGAACAGAGAAACGACGCGAGAGGAACAGAGCCTTCTGCTCCTTCTGGTAGACCAACTATACTCAAATTTTTCCGACGGACTCTCTTCTCTAAATAGTCTACTTTTGACTGGAGTTGTTCCACCTTGGTCAGCAAATTGGCAAGCTGTCCTTCAGAGACTGCTGTCATGTCTTCAGCGAATGATATCCTACATTCAGCATTTATTTCAGAAAGTACCAGTGCCATATCCGTTTGGGCATCAGTCACATTAACATTAGCGTTAACCTCAGTTGGTGGTGATGAGTGAGTGGTCTTTTTTTGTCCTTTTCTTTTGAAAATCTTTGTCTGGAATTGGGTCAGACATGGTAGGTGATCCATAAAACGAGAGATTTGGAGGAAAATATGCAATTTTTTTGACCACCTGCATGTGACCACCCTCTCACTTTTATAATTTATGTGCCTGCCGCTTTTTTTCCCTGCTAAGATAACACCCATACAGCTAATATGCAGGGGCCTGCTGTTCTTGTCTTGCTGGAAAAGCACCTCTATTCTGCTATTTTGCCAGGGCCTGCTGTTCATGTTATGAACATCCCTCATGCTTGATATAAAGAGGGGCCTTAAAAGAGGAGGATACTCGTTTGATAGATTTCTTAACACATTAATAATAACATTTGCCTCTTCTCTTTTGCAGGATGGAACATGTATGGTTTGGGTGGTTCTAGCCTACATTAGCCTACAGCTATTTACATCATTATATTTGAGGGGTTAAAGCATTAAATGTTGTATGTGCTAATAACCATGAAGCAAGAACCCCCATTAGAAACCATACCTCCAAATATAAATCTGTCAATAAATGCATCCTAACTTGTCAAAGTGGTCCTGTCTGAAATTGAGCACAGTGATAGTTCAGTCAGGCCAAGTAGGCATAGTGCGGCCATCAGCTGATGCGATCGGCTGATTATCTGCTCCAAGCACGGTCATTCATCTATTAGACCAGATACAAATATATATGTGCCATACAGCTCAGGTAAGTACCCTGCTAGCAGCCCTTCCTCCCTCCCTTTTTATAAGTTCAAATATACCTGTCCACCTTCTGGTTGTCATCTACTCTCATGTCAGGCTACCAAGTCCTCTAGTTCTAGCATTACTGATCTCATGGCAGAAGGACAGACATTCTACGCAGCAAGCTACAGCAAAGCCATCCTTGAAAATAGAACCCAGGTGAAAAAAAGTGCACTAAAATACATTTTATTTAAGTGCACTTAGTGCACTTCCACAATGTACTTAAATTGTAAAGTTTTGAGTACACCTGGACAAACCAAAGTTTATCTTAAAAACTACTAAAAACTAACTTTTAGCATATTAACTACAAAATCTGTGCAAAAAGAGAGCACTTCAAGAACATGATGTAAGTGTACTTATTTTAAAAGTATTTTATTGTATTTTTGTGATAATAGTAATTAGTATATTATTTTAGGTGTACTTAAGTGTCACATAGGGAAAATGCAATTCAATTTATACTTTCAATTGCATTCAAATGATAGCTTTAAGTAATACACTTATAAAATATTTTGAAGTAGTACACTTTTTGTTGCTAAATACTAAAAATCAATGTAAATATATTTTTAAAAAGTTCAATTTAATTTATACTTACAATAGCTATGTAAAAGTTTACTAACTTTGAACTATTTTTTTAAGGATTAAAATTATTCTTTTAGGAAATACACTTATAACATATTTTTGAAGTAGTACACTGTATTACTATTTACTAAAAATCTATTTAAATATATTTTCAAAAAGTTCAATTTATTTTATACTTACGATAACTATGTAAAAGTGTACTAACTTTGAACTATTTTATAGCATTTAAATTATGCTTTTAAGAAATACACTTATATATTTTTTAGAAGTAGTACACTTTATTGCTATATACTAAAAATCTATTTAAATTAATTTAACTTAATTATTTAACTTAATTAATTAACTATTTTTAAAAAGTTCAATTTAATTTATACTTACAATAACTACATAAAAGTGTACTAAATCTGAACTATTTTTATATCATTATTCATTCATTCATTTTCTTTCGGCTTAGTCCCTTTATTCATCAGGGGTGGCCACAGCAGAATGAACCGCCAACTTATCCAGCATATGTTTCACATAGCGGATGCCCTTCCAGCTGCAACCCAGTACTGGGAAACATCCATACACACTCATTCACACACATACACTACGGCCAATTTAGTTTACCCGGAGGAAACCCCCGCAAACACGGTCAGCGACAGTGCTAACCACTGAGCCACCATGCCACCCTATTCCAATTATATTTTTAAGAAATACACTTATAACATTTTTGAAGTAGTACACTTTATTTCTATATACTAAAAATATATTTAAATATCAGTGGTGTTTAGTATACTTTTAGAGTTGTGCTTGAGTAGTAAAATGTAGTAAAAGTATACTTTTAATTAGAATATTTTTAGTGTACAAAAAATAAGATTGTACTTAAATTGTATTGTATTTTAGTATACTTTTAGTGTACTCAAGTACTTTTTTTTCACTTGGGAACTGTTGCATGTGCTAATAACCATGAAGCAACAACCCACATTAGGAAATATACCTCCAAATTTAAATTTGTCAATAAATGTGTCCTAACTCATCAAAGTGTTCCTCTCTGAAACACACACACCTAGGCTAATAATAAAATATTAAATGAAATTATGAAAAATATTTCCAAATCATTATTTTGGGCTATTTAGGCCACATATGTCCTGTGTTGTTACCGTTTTATTCCCCAAACATTTTTAATTTCAATACCACAGAGGTACTGAATAGGTATTTTTAATTACAAATGAAATTACTTGTAAATTCAGTACAGTTAGTAGGTTGCATAACTGGTTGTAATCCCTCTAATTATACTTTTACTGTACTTCCAGAAAGGTGCATCATAAATTCACAATACATACACAGTTCTTTGCAGGTTGTAATCTAAAGTGTTATCAATTTATTTAACTTACCAGTTGCTCTCTTAATCAATACGTTTTTGTTTTGTTTTTTACTTTCAATCATCCATTTTTATTTCAGTGTTCACCTTCTCAGAGAGAATTCTCTTACACTTCCAAGTAAGAAAACTAGGTGACTGTGATACACTAGGTGAGCTTTTTCAATGAAAAATTATAATAATTAGTGCCTTGAACTGCTGAATTGCTGCTTAACAATTATTAAAATAACTAACCAGCAGACAAATCCATATTAAACAAATAATTTTGGGTAGAACAAAAAAATAAATAAATTAAAAGCTCTTGCACAACCTAGGGGAATTAAAAAGGCATAATTTTCAGATTAAGCTGAGTGATTTGGGGAAGGAAAGAAGGGGTCATTCAAGGAAGTGTGTAGTGTGAGAGGATCAGCTCATTTCCATATTAATTGAAGGAGATGTGTGTGAGCCGGTGAGGTGAGGAGCTCTTGACTGTGCTGCAATATTATTCTCAGCTCCACTAGTCACTAATGGCTGAAGTACCCAAACCCAGCATGACTAATAAGACACAGGGGGATGGAGATGGTCTACAGCACGTCCTCTGAGCACAGTGCCATCAATCACACATGGAAAAAAACAAGGCAATTAGTGAGACCACAAAAAGAAAAAAAGATGAATTACTTTACTAGTTTCAACCAACATCCTTACACTTGCTCCCAAAGCTTTCAAAAGTTATTTAAGATAAAAATTATAAGCTTTTGATATTTATATGAATAAATTTGGTTTGCACTGTATCAATGCTGTTTACTCAGATAATTGGAGCAATGTACCCATGCGCCATTGCAGCATTCAACAATAGATATAACAATTGGTCACTGTGTTTAAAGCTGGAAAAAGTACTATAGGTACCCTTTCAACTGCCTTAAAAATTACTTTTCTATTTTATCTGACAACACCTAGTTACAGTTAATCTATAGCTACATTTTAGTCATTATTTAAGGATATTGGCCAACACACAATAACCCTATGAGGTGAGAATTAACGAATGAATGGATGTGTAGCGAACTAGCTCAAAGGGGAAATATTAATAATTAATCATAATTATTAATAATTATAATATTTAACTGTACTTTTTTTACTTGATGTCCTTGGTTTAAGTATTTTTTATTCAAAGAATGATAATTTCTGAGTTATATGAAATTTTAACATATGGACACTGACAACAGAATTGAGGATCCAGGTGCAGCTTTATTAAAGAGTAGTCGTACAGGCAATAGTCACACACGGGTACACAGGTACATACAGGCAAATCCAAAAGTGTAGTCAGGTCACAGGCAAATGGTCGATGCAGGCGGCAGACAACGTAAACGAGAGAACAAGGCAAGGGTCAGACATGGAAAGATTAGGCTAGAAGAACGCTTCATAATGTTGCAGGGTAACCAAACAATACTCAGCCATGAGAGTGTCAAAGTGAGTCGTTTATATATATAGTCTGTGTAATCAGAACTTGAGCAGCTCCCAGCTGTGTGTGTAATCAAAGGAAAACTGGAACAGGTGTGTGTGTGTGGTGCATGACAGGATCTGTAGTCCATATGGTGGCAGAGTTGTAGTGAAGTGAATGTTCTCCAGCAACCTTTAAGGGTTAGATTGCTGGTGATCGTGACAGAGTCTTTGTTTTTGTTTACTCCATGTAGTTCTGAGAGCTGATGTGCATATTTTGATTTTCTCAGACCCACGAAGGTAAGTGCGCAAAGGTCACTCTCACACACACATATAGACACACATACACACACTTTAATTTGCTGTTATACTTCATATAACTCCATATAAAATCTAGAAACTAAGCTTTTTTTTGCACAGGCCTATCTAAAGGGTTAATAGTGTAAACTGATGATCAACAGTAAAAATGACAAAGTTTACCTCTTCCCAACAGGGAAAACCACCAACAATCAAAAATGCATGATTATATGATATCATGGCTTTGCAATAAAAAATGTGGTTATAATGGAAGTCAATAGGGCAAAAACAGCCATGAACAGTAAATTAGGGAGAAAAAAATGAAAATCTTATGCTGCACAAAAACTAACATTGCATCAAAGGCAATGTTGTTACTAATCTTTCACATGTCCAAGACTGTGATAAAAGGTTAAAAAAAATCCAGTCCACAACTACTTTTTATAATGAAAATAAGTAATTATGTGTTTTTTTCACCAAATCAGTGACAACATTTATGAATTTGGCAATTAAAGAGATAAAATACTGTAATTAAAAAAAAAAACATTTAGTAGTTTTAATCAGGAAAAAAGAAAGAAAAAAAAAGAAAGAAAAAAAAAAAATATATATATATATATATATATATATATATGACGCATTTTTACAGCAGTTAAATTTAGTGGATGTTTTCATCCCTAACATACCAAAAGGTAGTAAATTTGAACAGTGCACAAGGGTTAAGACATCTAGGCCACATTTGCTAAAACATATGTGGGCCACTTTAGGCTTACACCCACTTTAGCCAGATCTTACTGTGCGGCATCTTTGCCAAAAGTGGCCCATATTTGTTTTAAGAGAAACGAAGACAGTTAAGAGAACTGGGCATTATTTGCTGAAACATATGTGGACCACTTTAAGCTCACACGTGTTACCCGCCTCAGGCTGAAGAGACCCAAACGGGTAAGTGAAATGTATAGCTAATGTCTGCAGAGGAGTAAAGAAACAAATCAATACGAACTCTGGCGGTCTTTAATGAACTCATTTTGTTTACATGTTTGCTTATTCTGTGATGTTTTTTTGCACATTAGTTTACAGATTACACAAGTTAATTACTTCATTCCAGAAAGACCCCCATCTGGACTTGGGCTTTGAAAGGACTTCCAGGGCGGTGCAAGTCCAGATGGTCCAGTCACCCGTTCTGGGGTACGTCTCAGCTCTTAAGCCCCCCCCCCCCCCCACCTTCTGGAGCGTTTCTCCATGCGCAAACTGAGCTCAACTCTGGCCTGGAAATCATCACCTTCTCCAGGGCAAGCAGCCCTGTAGGGGGCCCTGAAAGAACACCTGTTCTCCAGCAGTGCCCGGGCACCCCAAACTTAAGCCCGGGAACACTTAGTTAACTGCACACGCCAGCCTTACATGCCGTTGGTGCCCCAAAAGACCTGTCGCTCACATTGTTCAAGTTTGGAGTTGGCTGTGGTGCGCCAACAGCTCGTAGTCCTACCACTCACCGCGTTCAAGTTATAAGTTGGGTTTAGTTCACCAACCGCTCGTAGTTCAACCACCCCGCCATGTTCAAGTTCCGAGTTGGCTCTGGTGCACCAACCTCTCGTTATTCTACCACTTTTCCACGTTCAAGTTTTGAGTTGGCTCTGGTGCACCGACCGGTCGAAGTTCTACCATTCGCTGTGTTCAAGTTCTGAGTTAGCTCTGGTTCACCAACTGCTCGTAGTTCTACCACTCCAAGCATTCAAGTTTGGGTTAGCTCTGGTGCACCAACCGCTCGTAGTTCTACCACTCAAAGCATACAAGTTTGGGGTTAGCTCTGGGAAAACTGTACCTCACATTTGAGCCATTGAGTATTTCAAGAGCACCTGGTGCTTCCCCCTGCCCTCTCTTGAGAGTCAGCCAACTTTGACGCTTAAGATAAGATGACCAAAGCCACTTTTTTACTCTGCTTCTATATCCCAGATGGCACATCACAGAAAACCGGGATCTGGGCACGTACCTTAAGGCGCAGGACGTTCCGACACCTTAGCCAGGAACGGGGGCCACCGGCGGGCACGGCCTGGTACTTCAAGCCCTGGATGAACGACTGAAGCGTGTGTTTCTGAACCCACCATCCCCCAAGTGAGAGTTTGATGCTCAAAAAGACCAACCATCCCCCGGCTGGACTCAGGCGTTCCAGAGAGACCCACCATCCCCCAAGTGAGAGTTGTACGCTCAAAAAAGACCCACCAGCACCAGTTTTACACATACAGTACTCCCATTTTAAACTTGGTTACATAGAGCAAAAAAGACCCACCATCCCCCATCCATTTTGACTTCTTCTAGAAACTGCGTCACAATACAAAAAAAACCACACGGTCACAGCTTCCGGTTTATGTCGACTTTAGATGTAACATTGTGGTTTAGGTGAGGATTGAAGCCCGATCTCTTGGACTAAAAGCTAAAAACTCCTCAACAGATGAACCCATGAGCAGAAGATTAATAAGGAAACCTGAGGCTTTAGGTTCAGAAAAAAATAAACAAATTATCTTTACATGAAAAATAGATTACACAGTACATTAAAATAACTGAAGCCGAGCTTCCAGAGATCAGACAAAACAAAACACACAAGGATATAAAAACACAACAGTAAAGTGTCACTAAGATTCTCAAATGAATCAGAAGATCACCGGGCAATAATGGCTTAAGACTGAACACACTAGCTAGTTACAGACAAATTTATATAGGGCAAAACACAGGTGTTGGTAATCTGGCTTGAGTCGTGGACAGGCCCGGTCCTAACTAATTTGACGCCCTAGGCAAGATTTCAGGTGGCGCTCCATCGCATCGCAGTAAATTCTACTGCTAGTGTACATATACTCATAAGAAACTTAGGTTTTGCAACGGTGGGACTGAGAAACATCAGCAGCGCATCTGAAGACAGAAGAGGAGTATGTGACACCAGTCTAATTATAAACACGGTTTCAAGAATAAAATAAAATAAAATAATATAAATTGTCATTAGGCGACGCGGTGGCACAGTGGGTAGCACGTTCGCCTCACAGCAAGAAGGTCGCTGGTTCGAGCCTCGGCTGGGTCAGTTGGCATTTCTGTGTGGAGTTTGCATGTTCTCCCCGTGTTCGCGTGGGTTTCCTCCGGGTGCTCCGGTTTCCCCCACAAGTCCAAAGACATGCAGTATAGGTGAATTGGGTAAGCTAAAATTGTCCGTATCGTATGAGTGTGTATGAATGTTTCCCAGTGATGGGTTGCAGCTGGAAGGTGCATTCGCTGCGTAAAACATATGCTGGATAAGTTGGCGGTTCATCCCGCTGTGGCGACCCCAGATTAATAAAGGGACTAAGCCGAAAAGAAAATGAATGAATGAAATTGTCATTACAGTAAAATGCTAATTAGCAGAATGCAAAGAATGAGCAAACTGCAGTATAGTATACCATGTGGGAATGCTAAGCTATGCTCTGACATTAATGATGTGCACTTTAACACTGATGTCAAGTTTAACATGATAAACGCACTTTAGACAATATGAACTGTAACACAACAAACAACTAGGCTTTCAACAATGGAAAATAAAGAGCATTTTGATTGACTATTATCTCAAGCTGGGAGAACGTCAGATAACCATGTCAATGCAATTAATGTTATAACACCTGCTGAATGGATCACATTTGCCTGAGGAAGGAATGATGGGGATAGTTACATTAACAGCAAACCATGTTATGCCATACCTGTCAACATTGGAATGTAAAAATACGGGACAACAATTAGCTTCAAATGATAGAATACATAGCAAAAATGTGAAAATATTGACAATAAAATAAAATGTTTAGCCTATTAAAATCAATGGCCTTTACAGAAATTAAATCAAGTTATAAAATCTTGTTCACTTTTTATTCGCTGCACTTAAGTATTGATTAAAGTTACTATAGTTATTTAGTAAAGAGCAGCAAATGAATCTCTCATTTTGTTTTGTTTGTAACTGTTTATGCTCATTTAAGAGAAAATTTGTTGTTTAAAATAAAACAAGCAGGATGGACATGTTATTAAGTGTTTTTGTAGGTTAAAACACATCCAAATCCCACTTTTGCTCCTCTTTAAATGGCGTGTACAGAAGCTGATCTGGGAACAGTTTATCATACGGAGCCAGTGTTGCCAACTTATGGAATGTAGCTTATGGATGAATCCTTATATTTAGCAACTTTTCAGACCACCCCCCCTCCCCCCCAGAGACAAACTTTCTAAAAAGCGACTAGTGACAAATCTAGCGACTTTTTTTTGGTGTTACTGGAGATTTTTATAGACTCTCATGTGTCAATACTGTACCGTTCCTACCTAAATCAACAAGCTGATGCCGTCAGCCCCTTCCCCGCCTCAGAGGAATCGTCCCAGTCCTTGTACAGCAGTCTCTCCCACCTGCAGCCCAAGACCAAATCACCCCTCTGTGTACCGACGGGAAATGATTTTGCACCGCGAGTGTAAGGTATTTCCCTTGTACAGTCAAACCGATCTGCTTCTCCTTTGTTTTAAATGTAACAATTTAATTTGACCATTTATTCTTTTCTTGTTCACAATCACAGAGATTTTACTGACAGTTTCAAAACTTTTTATGTCTGAGAGACTACTGCAAATTCAGTACACATCTATAGTGATATACTGTATTCAAACACAGCATATGGCAGGAAAGTGGTGCCATCCACTGTTCTGGAGTGTGCATAGAAATTGGATTCTGGTATGTGAAAAGTCAGAGGAGCACCTCCTTCAGGTTAGGAGGAGAAATGCAGCTTATGGATGAATCCTTACATTAAAGGTGCAATATAATAAAAAATATCTGAATATAAATAGCTGAGTACATGTAAATGACCACAACAAATACCATTGTTTCCTTTTTCTCATGTAAAGCTGTGAGTGTACATCAGGTGTAGTGATAATTACATTGTCTCAAATATTAACATTAGTATTATTGTTGAGATTTTGATTACTGCTGTTAGGGCGAATAAAACAGTTTTTACCAAAAAATGGCTGGTGTGTCAGGGAAAGAGAAAAAGACTTAAAGTCTGAGATTCAATCAACTAAAATTTACTGAACATAGTTTGCAGTTCTATGGCAGGAGGGCTACACACTCACATGGAGTTCGCAGGCCAATCTGTCTGCCTTGCTATAACAAAAACAGCAATTATACTCTTACAGAAGGCCACAAATTGTGTCAACTAAGGTATGAAGATCCTGATTGGTTAAAGCAAAAATACACAATTTCCAAATAAGTATACAGATGTGGGGTTTTATCTTCCTCAAGATAGGATGGAGAGATGAGTCGAAGTTCAGACAGCTAGCAGGCTATTCAGAGCTGACTTTAGACCTTTAAATATGATCCACAGAAGAATAGAACACACGCACAAAGTACAAACTGTTTTGTACTTAAGGCTGTTTCTTGTGCTGTCATCCATCTTAAAACTGATCAAAACTGGCTTAAAATTGGTACAATAAACATCCTTTTAATGGCATCTTTCTAAGGGTGCTTGGTTCAGTTGCCTGGACCGTACCCAAGTTCGATTGTCCCCCCTTGCCACCTTCTCGGTTGGTTTGTGTTCACACTGTCTTTTTTCCTTCTGAACCCTTCTGAAAAATATTATAAACATTTAGAACATCACACAGTGTCTGCAAAAGCTGTTTTTGGAGGAGACAAGCAGACATTATCACTGTGTTTGCCCGCTTGTCATCAAGGTACAGTACGTGATAGACACACGCACATGCGCACACAAACACACACACACACACACACACACACACACACACACACACACACACACGAATGAACGTTATGAAAACGATAGTTTGTTGTACAGTTCGCGGTTCATTTCTGTTATTTGGTACGATTGCATTCATACTAGAAGTGAACTGGACCAGAGTTTGCGTGAACCATACCCCAGACCACCTCTTTCAGGTAGACTCAGGTACGGTTCGTGGGTGTGCACCCAAGTTCAGAAGACACGTTCACACTAGCTAAACGTACCGTACTCTGACGTCAAACGAACCCGGGTGCAGACCAAAAGTGCAAGTGTGAAAGCACCCTAAGAGTCATTCATCCCATGTGCCAGGTGGGAATTTCCCACAGTATGCATAGTGCTCTTTATCCTACACCAAAACCCTTATGGTAGTGTCTAAAAGGCTTTTTGTATTAGTGTGTTTGTACTCTCATGCACATTTCCTAATATTGTTGGGTGGTTTTTTTTTGCAATTATATCTCTCCAAATCCAACCTTTCTCTTTCCTTCTGTACTCCTTGAGCAATTCTGGGTTGCTGTATAGTTTTCACTGAACTTTGTCAATTAAACAAATCTTAAAGCAAAATATAAACAGTATGTTTTAAATTAACATTAGCATAAGAGTTATTTAAAAGTAGTGTGGTAACTCACTGGCATATTGCAGAATCAAAACCAGTCCAAATCTGAAGTCTTGGTCAGGCGCCACATTGTCTGGTCTCAGTCATTTAGAACTGGCTTGAGGGGTTATACCATAGGAGAACCCATTACAGATAGCAGAAAGCCAATTGATTTTACTATTTGTGCTTTAGCAGATGTTCTGGGGACCCTTTTCCAAATTTGGGCACAATGTAATCAACCAACAATGGTGCTTTACAAGCCTTTCAACAGGACACCTAACTAATTGCCTCACAAGACGCTTTTTCATGACTCCTGGGTCATGAGCTACATGTGTCTTTACATCCTGTGGGATGTACACTTTTGTAGAGACAAAGGAACTCTGGAATTAATGCATATGAATGAAAGACAATCATTTGAAGCATTACCATTAAGGCAGATGTATCTTTGAATAATATGCCATAGTTTTCCTCATATACTTTGTGTTTATTGCAACCATTGTAACCCACAAAGTTAATCAATATGTTTTAATTTGTATAGCAGATTAAACCTTCTGTATGTGTCTGAAATGTATGTTGTCTGGTACTAAACAAAAGCTAGTGGCATTTGCAATACATTGGTGTAAATGAAAAACTAGTATCACAAACAGTATTCATCTTGTAACACTTGATGTAAGATAGTTTTGATATCACAAGATATTTCACCACATGAAATTAACAAGCAGTCTGTTAATGATTTACCCTGAGTGTAATGGTACAGGGTGTGGCCCCGCCCTCCATGTCTGCTCATTGGAAGCCATTGGGATGGACAAAACCAGATCACTTAAAAACCTACTGCAACAGTAAAACTTTGCTTTTTGCATTAGCTTGCTCACACTCGCTGCTGCTTCCTGCCCCCTTTTGCCTGGCTCTCGGACACCACACTGCCATGCAATTGGGTCACCAAGAACTTTCCATGTAACCTCTTAAAGTTTCCGGACCGCCGATACCGCAAGAAGAATTTCTGCAAACAGCCTGTTAGCAGAGTCTGTCACCCCGGTAACCCAGGATAACCTCCACTCACTCACAAGTGTAACCCAAGGACGTCAATGAAGCTGAGTCACCAACCAATCAGGAGTGCCGTGTTTCCCTGAGGCCAGCCGGCGAGGGAAACTAAAGACTTCCAGCAAAAGCGCAAGTAACACAAACAAATGTTGTCTCTTGCTGATCTGGGGCAAATTGATCTTAAGCAGTTAAAGATAAGCCAAATCTCTGCTTTTGTGGTTTATCTGGTGTGATTCTAAGATCTTGTAATAAGTACTAGAATTAATTTGGGATGGTTATCAACTCATTTTGCATCCTCTGAACTGCCTCTGTGTGAATGTGTGTGTGCGTTTGTTTGTTTGTTGTGTATTTATTAAGTAGTTCCATGTATAGTAGTGTAACACAATGAATGTTTGTTTTATTTTGTAAGAAATGTGTTGGTGTTTATGTGTTTCTAAGTCATTGCCTCGAGCTGTCGATTTTGTTACCTTGCTAAAATTTAACCCAATAATGGTGTTATGTTATTATCGTTGGCCACGGAAATAATATAAACAAGATAAATACGATGTCTTCTATTTGCTGGACAAATGGTTGATAAAGCGTGAAGCTTTTAATTTGATTCAGTCTGACTCAATTGAGTTGAATCAAGTGATCTGAATCTTCAAGATTCGATTAATTGAAATAAGCTAATAAATCCCTGATCGATCTTTTAATGTAGGTTGTTCCCCTACAGTACAGTACATGAAGGGTTTAAGTCAAAAAATTTGATGTAAACTGAAAAAACAGCAGGATATTTTTGTCCAAAAATTCTTTACAAAACTACATTCTATCATAAATTTGATAAAGTTTCCAAATTAGAGTTATAGACTGTGCCTTGTTAAGAATTGTTTGTTAAATTTAGACATTCAAGAATTTCAGGGATAATAGTTATAAAGAATTTTATAATAAAGTTCCTTCATCTTATTAGGTAAAGTGGGTACCTAGTATTCAAACCCCCTTAAATTTTTCACTCTTTGTGATATTGCAGCCATTTGCTAAAATCATTTAAGTTTTTTATCTCATTAAAGAACACACAGTACCCCATATTGACAGAAAAACAGAATTGTTGACATCGTTGCAGATTTAAAAAACTGAAATATCACAGGGGCATAAGTATTCAGACCCTTAGCTGTGACACTCGTATATTTAACTCAGGTGCTGTCCATTTCTTCTGATCATCCTTGAGATCTGTGTTTGATTATACTGACTGGACTTGATTAGGAAAGCCCGTAAGATAAGACCGTACAGCTGACAATGCAAGAGCAAATGAGAATCATGAGGTCAAAGGAACTGCCTGAAGAGCTCAGAGACAGAATTGTGGCAACTGAGCTATCGGGGGAGAAAAGCCTTGGTGAGAGAGGTAAAGAGGAACCCAAAGATCACTGTGGCTGAGCTCCAGAGAAGCAGTTGGGAGATGGGAGAAAGTTGTAGCAAGTGAACCATCACTGCAGCCCTCCACCAGATGGGGCTTTATGGGAGAGTGGCCTGACGGAAGCCTCTCCTCAGTGCAAGACACATGAAAGCCCGCATGGAGTTTGCTAGAGAGGTGAGAAATAAGATTCACTGGTCTGATGAGACCAAGATAGAACTTTTTGACCTTATTTCTAAGTGGTATGTGTGGAGAAAACCACCTGTCCAATACAGTCCCAACAGTGAAGCATGGTGGTGGCAGCATCATGCTGTGGGGGTGTTTTTCAGCTGCAGGGACAGGACAACTGGTTGCAATCAAGGGAAAGATGAATGTGGCCAAGTACAGGGATATCTTGGACGAAAACCGTTTCCAGAGTGCTCAGGACCTCAGACTGGGCAAAAGGTTTACCTTCCAACAAGACAATGACCCTAAGCACACAGCTAAAATAACGGAGTGGCTTCACAACAACTCTGTGAGCATCTCTGCAGAGACCTAAAAATGGCTGTCCACCAATGTTTACCATCCAACCTGACAGAACTGGAGAGGATCTGCAAGGAGGAATGGCAGAAGATCCCCAAATCCAGGTGTGAAAACTTGTTGCATCTTTCCCAAAAAGACTCATGGCTGTATTAGATCAAAAGGGTGCTTCTACTAAATACTGAGCAAAGGGTTTGAATACTTAGGACCATGTGATATTTTAGTTGTTCTTTTTTAATAAATCTGCAAAAATGTCAACATTTCCATGTTTTTCTGTCAATACGAAGTGCTGTATGTACATTGAGGAAAAAAAAAGAACTTTCCGTACCCACTGTATATTGATACCAGCCCATATTTTAATGGTAGAAAGAAAAAGGTCATATAATTTATCTAAGCTAAATATATTAACAAAAAGTATTATAATCCACCAATTGTTACATTTAATAACCTTAATTTATGCCTATGTATAAGCACAAGCCCTATTTGAATGTAATAGTTTGGATGAGATAAAATTAATAACCCATTCATATATCCCTCCAACAAATTACAGGAAACTCAGAATAAGAATAAACGGTTACCATCCTTTTTTAACAAATCTAAATTGGAAAAAAAAAAAAATTGTCCTCTGTCCAACCAATTTTTATTAAAAAATAGTTTTTTTGTTTTTTTAAGCTTACAGGTTTCCAAAGCTTGCTTGTGAAAATTGGCAAGTTTAATTGGGAGTTCATTTCAACCAAAGTCTAATAATAAAAAATGTAGCCCTCCACATTTTGCAAATATCAATTTAGGCATATACTGTAAAACCATAATAAATTCAAGCAAAGATCCAACGATTTTGAAAACCTCATCTTTAAATAAACATGTAAGAGACAGATGTAGAATATGGCATAAAAGTCCATATCTGAGCATTAATGAGTCTAATATTGTCGAATAATCAGAATCAGAAAGAGCTTTATTGCCAGGTATGTTCACACA
>CAIGQV010018344.1:7432861-7444507 GCA_903798115.1 Danio jaintianensis | reverse complement strand
GCTTCAAGTAATCCTCGTCTTCCTCTCCTTCCTGTGGTCGTGACAGGCACATCATCATGAACTCATCCTTAACTAGTCATGAACTCCTGTGTTTAAACTGTTCATGTTGATGTTGACAGAACCCTTTTCTATTGTTATTCAGTGTAAATGCACTAGACGGGCTTGCATAGTTCATAAGTAGTTAAGAGTGGGTTAATGATTATGTGCCCCTCCAAGTAAAGTGACAATATAATTATACATTAACATATCATGAGTTCATGATGGTTAAATTAAACATAAAGTAATACATTAATTAACAAACAATAATGTACTAAAATGTAATTAAGGTAGCTGTTATTCACACATGAACTCATGAGACTCATGTTGTAGTTCAAGTTAATTCATGCGTTAATTCATCATTAGTTCATAATAAAGTAATGTTTAGTTTACATATTAGCACATCATTATTCATGTACTGTTATTGTAAAGTGTTACCAACATTTCTAATTGTTGAAATGTTGCAGATATATGAAATAAATTATTTAGCTTTAATGTTCTTCAAAAACTTTAAAACTTCATAAAATTTGTATATGGTTATTAGTATCATATAATATATTAATATCAAATATTAGTTCTGCTGTTGTTTATTTATTCCATATCTTTTGTTGATGTACAACAATGGGATACACATGTCACACAGTGCCCCAATGTGTAGTGAACCAAGCTCCTTACTGTCCTCGAATTCATGACATGACATACTGATCCAAAACCTCTGGAGCTAGGGAGAGGCACCCTCAGACTTTCTATGGCATGTTTCTAATAGTTTGGAGGCAAACTCAAATTATTTAGGGCCCTAAACCCTTATCTTGATCTTGACACAATTACCAGAGAGTTGCTCTAAGTGAAGGTATTTGAGATTTCAAGTAAAACACATGGCTTGCTGTGTGTGGGCACAGTTTGTGTTTTCATTAACTTTTTTTATCACCAGCCACTGTGGCTAGTATTGTTCAACATTACTAGCCCACTCACCATTTTCACTAGCCACAATTTTGTTGGTGGGAAAATATATTTTATATGCATAAATTTGACTTTGACATGCTAAAATTACTTGATTTAGATTTTGTGTTTTTCCACATGCCTCCTCATTTATTTAACTTTTTTTGTGTGTTGTGTATGAGCTTGCTCAATGTGCATGAGCAAATGAGCTGTGGTTTCATAGTGTTTCACTACAATTAGTTTTTATTTCACATGACTTTTCAGGGCTCAACATTAAGGATTTATCAAATTTATCTCTGACCACACCAAAAATAAATAAATAATTTTTCTTAGCCACAATTTTTAAATGTCAAAACAAGCAAAATATAGCTGTATACATGCACTTTTTGTAAAACAAACAAACAAACAAAAAACAACAATTGACTTTTAAAAAATAATTATTGTCATGTATCTAAAACTATGCACAGTAGCTAATCTGTCCTGGCTAATGGTCTCAGATCACCAGTTAACTACACAGAAATGGGGAGTTAATCTCCTATTAAAGCAATGTTATTGTAAAGGGTGATAATTAAACCATATTAACAAAAATAACTACCAGCAAAAGAGAGCAGGTGAAAAACATACCATGAGCGATAATGAAAGGATGATCACATGCACACGGTTAACGTTAGGCTCATTAATAATCTGTTAAAAGAATGGTAAGAGCGAAAGCGGCAACTGCTGCTGCTGCTTACAAAAAGACATTTTTAAAAAAATCTGGAGCTCTTGAGAGCTCCAGGATTGTGAGTGCACGAGCATTGCTTTTTGCCAGTTTATTTCAAAGAGAACCGATCGCAGCAGTTGCGTTTCCAGGCATGTTTGCTTCGTGCAAGGAAACGGGAGAGTGCACGCTTTTTAAACAGTCGCGCGCATCACATCACCTGTGCACGCGAGTGATCATCCTCTCATTCGGTATTCACCTGCTTTCTTTTGCTCGTGAACACAATTATTTTTGTCAGTCATGCTGCTTCTCGATTCTAAGGTCGCATTTGCACGCATATTGGGTCATCCTTATTGTCGAACTCTGCTTTTAAGAAAACTACAATTTAAAAATTATTTTCAACCAGCCAAAGTGGCTAGTGGGAGCGGCTGTCTTACCCGCCACAGCTGAATCTACCCGCATTTGGCGGGTGTTAATGTCAAGCCCTGGTGCTGTGTATTATATTTGGTAAATAATACAAATACTTGTGTGTCTAATCTGTCTCAGATGCAACAACACAGTAGCTTTATTGCATAATTCTAAAACTATTGATATGTCTCATATGGTATTTAAAGCACATAATGTTTTGCAAGACCACCAGCTTGCATTTCTTATGATTCTGAACAAGCCTGTTCTAATCTTTTATTTATAAATGCTGAAAAGCATGTTTTTTGGTGGTCTCCTCTTCAACACAACTTTCCTTTTATCTATTAATAAAAAAAGCTACCATGGGATCCCACTTAACAAATGTTTCTTCATTACATTGTTCCATGTTCTTTTTTTGAAACATTCCCAATGCACACACTGCAGTGAGACCTTACTCCAACCTTAACTGTTGTGTTTTTGCAATGAATTTCACAAGTGTGCAGGTAATAAATATTTCAGATTTCTTCTTTTATTTATCAAATTGTGGCCACGGGACTAATGTTTTATACATTCAATGCTTCGATTAGGAAATATGTTTCTTCATGTTTCGCACCTTATCTAGAAAACTAAAGTCTGCCCGTGGATTGTTCTTTCTGGATAATTTTTTTTCTGAGGGTGTGGTTCAAGTAGTGGTGAACATACTGCAAAGTGCTGATAACAGACACACAGTGAAAGCATTGCACCTTCAAAACATGTTCAGTCTTATTTTCTCACAACAGTCCCAGTTCCTTTAAACACATTTCTGTGTTTAACTACCTTGACGTAAATCAGTGACACTTTGAAGCAATACTTAACACTTATAAAATACTGAATTACATAATATCACTTGAGTCAAAGATAGTTATTGTTAAGAACAACAATACAGCTGAACCGAATTGTTACAATATCAGGCTCGTAGCACATTAAACTTAATCAGAAGTCAAAATTTAGCCATATGAATAATATAAGCTAAAACATACCATAATAATAATAATAATAATAAAGTGATTAACTGTTTGATCTAGAATAAGCTTGAAGGTTAAAGGTTAGGCCTACTTTTTTTTTTAGGTTTTTTAGTTTAGTTTTTTTTAAACAACATTACAGTGAAAGACTGTATTGATTATTAAAAAAACACCTCTCAGGTAGGTTTCACATTTTCTTCTGCAAGTTGATGTTGGAGTCATAAAATAATGTTTGCATTAGCCAAAACAATTTTTGACGTCAAAAACACAGAACATACATGAACAGAGTACTGCTTGCTGAGTCGGAACACAGCAGCAAATAATTCCGCTTGGTCTTAAAGCCTTCGGCCGACAGTTATTTTCACATATGCAAAAATGAAACAAAGTTGGAAAGAGAGAGGGGAGGCAGGATTGCCCGGGAGCCTGGCCTCAAACATGAGGAAGTCTGATACTCAACTGCATAACATGTCATCACCCTAAAATTTAAGGGAAAAATAAGGGCGATCCTCAGGAAAATGACCCTTAAAATGTGTTTATGCAACAGTGTATTCAACTGAGCAGTAGCCACTTGCCTTGTTCTTTTTCATTTATTTATTTTGTGCGTGCACTCTCTGTAAAACTAGTGAAATGGCAAGACCCTCTTTACCTGACTTATCCCCCCAACACGAGTCATACAATAGACATGCCGTTCCCGACATCCTTTAAAGATAAGCATCTTCGCTTTAAACTGTAGTTAGGTCCCATTTAAACTATGTTTTAGTTTATTTAATGGCCATTATTGATTATTAAAAAATATATTAAAGATATAGATTATTAAAATAAATATTCAGCAAAAGAGACATTTGTATTTTACCACCCAGCCAGAATTTCAATGGTGATTGTACGTTGAATCAATGTCAGGCCTATGGTTGGATCAACGTTTATAAGGTGACGTTGTTTTACCGTCGGACCACCACCGGTGATTCACCTTTGAAATCACGACGCTGTTTCACGTTCTTACCCCAATCATGGGTGAATCATGGTCATTCTGTAGACTTTGAATGAAGGTTGAATAACCTTTCAATTTTGCAAATTGGATCAACGTTGATACCTTGACATTATTTCACCATCGTACATTTCAACATAGGTTAAACAGAAATTACATATAATATCCACAAAGTCCATAAATATAGCAATAATCACATTTTTACTAATAAAATACATAATGGAAATACACAACTTAGCCTGTGTATCAATTTATTGAACACACATAACATTACTTCATTATTCATAATATATAGCAACATATAGAGTATAAAATCCTTCATTAAAACCCATCTACAGTCGTGGCCAAAAGTTTTGAGAATGACACAAATATTAGTTTTCCCAAAGTTTGCTGCTAAACTGCTTTTAGATCTTTGTTTCAGTTGTTTCTGTGATGTACTGAAATATAATTACAAGCACTTCATACGTTTCAAAGGCTTTTATTGACAATTACATGACATTTATGCAAAGAGTCAGTATTTGCAGTGTTGGCCCTTTTTTTTAGGACCTCTGCAATTCGACTGGGCATGCTCTCAATCAACTTTTGGGCCAAATCCTGACTGATAGCAACCCATTCTTTCATAATCACTTCTTGGAGTTTGTCAGAATTAGTGGGTTTTTGTTTGTCCACCCGCCTCTTGAGGATTGACCACAAGTTCTCAATGGGATTAAGTTCTGGGGAGATTCCAGGCCATGGACCCAAAATGTCAACGTTTTGGTCCCAGAGCCACTTAGAAATCACTTTTGCCTTATGGCACGGTGCTCCATCGTGCTGGAAAATGCATTGTTCTTCACCAAACTGTTACTGGATTGTTGGAAGAAGTTGCTGTTGGTACCATTCTTTATTCATGGCTATGTTTTTGGGCAAAATTGTGAGTGAGCCCACTCCCTTGGATGAGAAGCAACCCCACACATGAATGGTCTCAGGATGCTTTACTGTTGGCATGACACAGGACTGATGGTGGCGCTCACCTTTTCTTCTCCGGACAAGCCTTTTTCCAGATGCCCCAAACAATTGGAAAGGGGCTTCATCGGAGAATATGACTTTGTCCTAGTCCTCAGCAGTCCATTCGCTATACTTTTTGCAGAAGATCAATCTGTCCCTGATGTTTTTTTTTGGAGAGAAGTGGCTTCTTTGCTGCCCTTCTTGACACCAGGCCATCTTCCAAAAGTCTTCGCCTCACTGTGCGTGCAGATGCGCTCACATCTGCCTGCTGCCATTCCTGAACAAGCTCTGCACTGGTGGCACTCCGATCCCGCAGCTGAATCCTCTTTAGGAGATGATCCTGGTGCTTGCTGGACTTTCTTGGACGCCCTGAAGCCTTCTTAACAAGAATTTAAGCTCTTTCCTTGAAGTTCTTGATGATCCTATAAATTGTTGATTTAGGTGCAATCTTAGTAGCCACAATATCCTTGCCTGTGAAACCATTTTTATGCAATGCAATGATGGCTGCACGCGTTTCTTTGCAGGTCACCATGGTTAACAATGGAAGAACAATGATTTCAAGCATTACCCTCCTTTTAACATGTCAAGTCTGCCATTCTAACCCAATCAGCCTGACATAATGATCTCCAGCCTTGTGCTCGTCAACATTCTCACCTGAGTTAACAAGACGATTACTGAAATGATCTCAGCAGGTCCTTTAATGACAGCAATGAAATGCAGTGGAAAGTTTTTTTCAGGATTAAGTTCATTTTCATGGCAAAGAAGGACTATGCAATTCATCTGATCACTCTTCATAACATTCTGGAGTATATGCAAATTTCTATTATAAAAACTTAAGCAGCAACTTTTCCAATTTCCAATATTTATGTCATTCTCAAAACTTACCAGTACACTCAAATACACAAAAAGGCATACATTTAAATGGTCACTTTTCAATAAGGTTTCATGAATTAAAGTTAGTTAATATTTACTAACATGAACTAAGAATGAACAATACTTGCACAGCATTTATTAATCATTTAATTAATTTAAACATGTCCAAATGCTTTATTAAAATCAAAATGTATGCTTGTTAACATTAATGCACTGTGAGCTAACATTAACTGTATTTTCTTTATATGTTAGATGTTTTAATTGTATTGTTCTTTGTTCATTTTAGTAAATACATTAACTAACATTTCCTAATACAACCTTATAATATAGTGTTACCGTCTTCAGAAAGATAGATAGATAAATTAATAAACTACACTTCAACCTACACAGAGTCTCTAAAATACAAAGTTTCTGTTTACAAAATACAAAGTTTCAAAGTGGCTGCAGTAAAAAAATCATAAAACATCACCCACAGCTAAGAATCACAAGTAAAATACATTACATCTGTTTAAGGTTTTATAGATGTACCGGTTGGGAGACACTCTTGAGGAAAAAGCTGGCACTGGGGACAAAGAAAAAAGTTTAAAACTCTAGAAACATCTGTATCAGTCTAGCAGTTAAATACATCTTTTATTCTCAAACACCAGGTGAGTATCCTACGAAATCACTGATTGTCAGGGTTCTGTTAAGTGTTTTCATCATGTGATCCTTTTGTTCAGTTTTCCCGCCGTTTCCTGTTCACCACCTGCACCTGTTTTCAATCTTCATTTACCTCCATATAAACCAAGGACTCACTCTCACTCATAGTCAGATCTACTTACTAGATACCGGACTCAATCCCTTTCCTCAAACCAGCCTTCATCCAAGATCATCGTTATCCTTCAATCCTGCCTTCATCCTAAATGGCCTTTATTCCTCAATCCAGCCTTCCTCTGTATTCATCGTTATATCCGAAGCCAAGTTTAAACCTGTTTTGTTGATGTTTGTTATTTTTGGTAATGATGACTTTTGATCTGAACCTTCTTATTGTTTATTATTAGTTTGAAATAAATATCACACGTTACCTTCATCTCATCTCTCTCTCTCTCTCTCTCTCTCTCTCTCTCTCTCTCTCTCTCTCTCTCCCTGGAACCGTGACACTGATGAGGTTTGCCACTCCAATTTATTGTGAATGAATGACTTCACTTATGTGAAAACTCCTCCTATAATCTATAAATCTGACATTGCGTCTACACTATGCAGGTCTGCATGCTAAATATTTAGTTATGTCCTTTTGTTATTTTGCATAACATACGTCTATTGTGTTTAGCATTACTGCAGCAAAACTGAGCACCTGTGACAGTGGAACATGTAGACCATAGGTCTCAAACTCAATTCCTGGAGGGCCGCAGCTCTGCACAGTTTTGCTCCAACCATAATCAAACACAACTGATCTAGTAGTGTCTAGTAGTCTTGAACACCTTGATTAGTTGGATCAGCTGTGTTTGATTATGGTTGGAGCAAAACTGTGAAGAGCTATGATGTAGACAATATTTCAGCAAAGCATCAAGAAAATGTTAAGTGTAGAAAATATGATTTAAGGGAGGGGACAGTGAGGACTCTTGCTGAAGGCGTGACTGTGAAGGGGGGGCTGGGAATGGGCTTGGCGTGACTCATGTGGGAGTCGGAGCTCGGGGTAAACTCCTGCGGGAGTTAGAGCTGCTGAGAGGTGAGTGGTGGAGTATAACATGCGCTTTGGGGGACAGGCTAGAAAGAAGAGTAGGGAAGAAAAGTAGAGAAGGGGCTTCAACGCTAGATAGAGGGGTAGTGTGAGGCAATGGCAGGGTTGTGCTTGAGCCCTTGGACTCCGGTTGGTGGCAATCGGCTGGTGAGGAGGTGAGGTGGTATTGGCTGAGGCGGATGAAGGCTTTAAAAGCATCAGAGGACCAGCGTCCAAGGGTCTGGATCATAGCCTACCTGTCAACATTGGAATGTGAAAATAAGGGATAGACCCCCCCCAAACCAAAATAAAAGGAGCTGGATCTGGAGCTGTTTCATTTTAAATAAACAGTTGAAACGGTCAGTAATATGTTTTATTATTATTATTATTATTTACAAAGGAAAGAATAAATAGTATACATTAGAAAAAGCTGCAAATAAATTAGCAAACAATTAAGCCCATTCAAATTAATAGCTATTATAAATAAATTAAGTAAAGTTATCAAATCTCATCAACGTTTTCTTCACTGTATAACAAACATTCTGGTTAAAGAGCAGCAAATGAATCTCTCATTTAGATTTTTCATTTGATTACATTAAATAACAGAGGTGTCACATCTATAATGAACACATTCGATTGCTTTTCTAACTTTTTATGCTCATTTAAGATAAAATTAGTTGTATAAAAGAAAACCCACCAAGATCGACATGTTTAGATGTTGTTGTTGTTGTTATTATTATTATTATTATTATTATTATTATGTGTATATGTCTGTTCAAACACACAGCCTAAACCCAGAGTGTCCACTTTCGCTCTGCTTCAAGTCGCGTGTACAGAATCCGTTTGGGAAATAGTGTCTACTTATCAATATGGAGCACGTCTGACAGTCACACACTACTACATGAACTGACTGTTTTGAGGATTGTATAGGCAGGCCAATGGAGCCTGTAATGGAAAGGAAGAGAATCCCGCCATTTTTATATTTATTATATTTTATTTATTTTTATTATGCCTAAATAAAATGAAAGCACATAACAGATTCACATTTAAGAGCAAGGGGCTTCCTCTGGTGGTTCGGCGGTATGGGTTGCGTATAGGGAGGATCGGCTCTTTAATGTTTATTGCCACACTTCATAGACATAGAAATACGGGAGAAGTACGGCATAATACCTTTATGGGATGATAGTGGAAAAGAATTGTGAAATACGGGAGAATCTCAGGAAAAACGGGAGGGTTGACAGGTATGGTCTGGATATGAATGCTTTAGCGATAGTTCTGCCAGGAAGACTGTTATGTCAAGTCATTCATAATAATGATCTCATTAGCCTATAACGACCAAGCGTGCTACATTTAAGCCCATCTAAACAATCTGTTTTGCTGTACTCAGGTGACGTTGCAGAAGTTCCCTTCCATCCTCCCCACCACCACCAGGTCGGCTTCGTCTCCACTCGAGGGTTGGCCTCACCTTGCCTTCATCTTTAGGCAGGATCTGCCAGCTCATCCAGAGTTCTGCACCATAGACAGGGCTTACACCAAAGGACTTTATGAAAGGACAGTAACGAACTTAGTTATCCAAACAATTCACAATAAATGTTAAAACGTTTATCTTACGTTAAGTCTTTCTGGTTGAACTGTTTTTGAGAGAGCCCATTGTGGGCTGCTGTGGTTGGAAAAGATGGTTGGTTCGGGGGGAAGCCTGAAAGATGGGCTTAAAATTCTTTTAAGTTAGGAACCAAAACGTGTCACTGGACGATTAGCATCATCAGTAAAAAGTGGGGCAAGAGGGTTGGACCCTTGGGATCTCCTTAGGTGTAGAAATGCTAGGAAGGTTTGGAAAGAGCGTGTGGGGGAGGGGATGTTGAAAATGTAAAAGAAATGCCCTTTGCGTATTTTATCTGTTTTGCTTTACTTGACAAGGAAAGTAAGGGTTTTTTTTATCCTGCAATGTTAGATCACTAAGCAATGTAGGGTGGATGGTGGGTTGAAATTGGATGTAATTGTTATTTCTGAACATCAGAAATAAGAGTGAACATGGCGTCGAGGGTGCGGGCTGTGTGGGTGGATATCCTTTGCGTAAGGTGTGAATGCGTTTGGAAAGAAGTGTAATGGGTTGTCTCGAATTGAGGGGGAGGGATACCTATGATGAGGAGGGTAGTTTGGGAAATAGAAATGGAGTCTGTAGGGGAACTGTGGATCAATTTTTGAAAGAATTGGATCCCTCTGAGGTAGCTTTGACTGAGCTGGCTTGTATGTTTTTTGAAGCGTGTAGGTGGGAAATGAATGAGGTAATAGAGAGGAGGGAAAAATCTGGGAAAGTTGCTTTATAGAGGGATTGAAAGTGTTTGAATGAACTCCATGCAGTGAGGTATGACTGAAGGGTTCTAGGGGCAACGACTTGTAAAATGAGAGATATGGAAGTTTCAGAGGTGACATAGGGGGTGGTTTATGGCAATATCATTTCAAAATAATGAGGGACAGGCATTGGATGAGAGTCCGCTTCTGGAGCCAGCTGATGAAATCTCTGAAATGAGAAACGAGAGAATCAGCAATTTGATTTTACAATATGGTACATGTACAGCAGTCATAATGAATAGTTTTCCAGCAGATATCCATGCGAGGTGTCTTAGAGCGACGGTGAATGAGTACCCTTTGTTAATTAGTTGTCGCAATGTACGAGGATGCTAGAGGCGGACATTTGTCCCCGCACAGGATGGCGGAGGGATGGTGGGTTGAGGATATAGGGCATGGCTTGGCTGGTGGTCCTGGAAGTTCCTTTTGAAGATGGAGTAGGTCAAGTGATGGTGGACTAGAGTTTTAACCCCTTAGCAATCCTATAAATTTGCTTAAAATGCAAATGTATCTACCACCAATCAATGGATGAAACATTACTCCATTTGTCAGAAACGTCCTCCTCTGATTCATAGCTGTCATGCGGGAAGTTTGTTTTCTTTGCCATTTTCACCTCCAAATGACTGCAACTGTAAACTCGCTCGTGATGTTCTTTGTGTATGGACGTATCAGTCACTATGGCATATTACAAATCAGACTTCTATGCTCGCTGAGGGTTTTTTTTTTTTTTTCAATTACCATCATTTAATCAGTGGTTTAATCCATGTTGAATATCATTACTCTTGGTATCTTAACATGATTAAAATCACAAGCATATCTGGCCAAAGTCATTTGCAACTGGGTTGATGGCAGGACCATCTCTCATCCTGGAAGCTCCTTGGATGTTGATAGCTTTTGACACTTCTAGATGACTATTGGTTCAATGAAGTGTCAATCAAGAGGGCAAAGGTCGGCGGTCATTTTGATGTCGAAATATTTAATGTTTACATCTAAAATAACAGCGACTAGTTTGGATGATAGCAGTGTCTTCCGTGGATCTTTATTGACCTATAATTGTGTTGTGGACTAATGTTTTACGGAATTGGATTGCATGGACCCTTTGCAGTCTAATTACTCCCTGGTGTTGTTGTTAACATCTATGGACAGACGGGATACTTGTAAGGAGAGTTTCTTTGGTTTGTTATTGTTTCGTTGGTTGTTAGCAGTTCGACAGAAGACACTAAATTGTGTCCGCTGTGTTTGTGTGTCTTAAAATGGTTGGAATCACGAGAGTCTCAGCTTTTAAAAGATTTATAAAAAGTTTAGTCTTTGTTGGTGAGTCGTTATTTTTTGTGAGGTTTCCCCTTAGAGCATGCTATGTACCGCGGATGGAATGGTAAGGGGTGAGAGTTCGGCTTCATTGTATTTTTTTTCCTACTATGGATGTCAATGTTTACAGGTTTTTAGCTTTCTTCAGAATATCCTCTTTTGTGTTCAACAGAAGAAACTCATGATGGTTTGGAACCACTTGGGAGAGTAAATAGTGGGTAAATTTTCATTTTTTGGGTGAACTATCCTTTCAGTGGCGACGCGGTGGCGCAGTGGGTAGCACGTTCGCCTCACAGCAAGAAGGTCGCTGGTTCGAGCCTCGGCTGGGTCAGTTGGCATTTCTGTGTGGAGTTTGCATGTTCTCCCC
>CAIGQV010018344.1:7406895-7432461 GCA_903798115.1 Danio jaintianensis | reverse complement strand
TGTCATCTGCATCTTAAATCCTCAAGTTTTTAATATTTAGATTTTTTAAATAGCATGTTTATTTATTTGTTTTAATGACATTTTATAAAAAAAGCTTTTGTCAGTGACATCAAATGTACTGGACCTGACACACATATATCACTATTCTTTATGAATACAAATTTCACTGTAACGGGTGCTGTTGTTTTGCTCCAGTAATACCTTGAGAGAACACAGCAGTAGTCAGGCATCCATACAAAAGCAGAGATTGGTGTGATCTAGCAGAACTGCAATAGATGTCTATCCAGGCTGACACTGGTTTTGGCCATCGGTATGTTCTTGATGCCCTCAACTGGAGCTTCCATTAAACCCAGAAAGTTAAAACAAATTACACCTGGTATCTGCTAACATATAATGTGTAAATCAAACATTAATTTCTAACTAAATCCATATTTGTCCCATAATATTGTCACATAGCATAACATAACAACATAATAACAAACATGGAGAAACATGGTTTGTTAACACAGGCAATTAGAAAGAAAATATTTCCAACCAAAACTATTTTTAACAGACAGTTAAAGGTAACTTAGCAAACTTAACTTACATATGGGCAAAGCCTTTCAATGCTGTTCAAGTTAGTGTGGCTCTGGAGTACATCTCTAAAAGTAAAAAGAAACACAAACAACAGTGAAAGGACAGCAGTTTACTTTGTAATAATGTATTATTACTAATTAGTTAATTATATTGCGTATAAAAATACGTTGTTTTATATTGTTGCTCATAACTTTAAACTGTGTTTCTCATAGCAGCGATGTGAAGCCAGGTTTTTAGGCTAATTCCAAGACATAAAATGGAGTGTATCAAGTTGAATTTGCAAATCAAAACAGTTTAAAACACTAATTTAGACTAACGTTAAACTTTTACCTCAAGTTTAGCTGCTGCGTCATCTGAGCTCAAACAAGACGAAAAAACAAGTGGAAAGCATTAACTGCTTCAAAATTCTAAACACTACAACTCAAAAGTCAGTGTGGCGGGGGGCGGGGCAGAGGGCCGTGGGTACGAAACGAGGCTGGCGCATAAGTAAGTAATGAGAAACACCTGTGGCGCACACTGGCCTCGAATCCCATGGAAGGAGCTCTGGACTATAAGAGGAGAAACGATGGCAGAGGAAGCTCGAGGCGAGCACGGCACCGAGCTCATCGCCGTCCACCACACCTTGGAGGGGCGGCTACCGTCTGAGGGGGTGAAAGAAAAGGAGTCAACCCGTTGCCTGGAACGCCATTACGGATTACCGCTGTAGACAAAGTCCGGGGAAGTCAGTCGTGATCTGCCAAAAAGAGCCATAGCCTACAGCCATCTGCCACGATGGGGAGGAGCTGAGCGAAAGAGACGGGGGCTTACGGACAAACACCCAAGTTCCAGCCGAGGACGTCAAAAGAAGAGCATCGCAGTACCATGGCCAGGCATCGCGAACGATAACCCTCGGTTGGTGGAGGACCAAAGTGCAGCGTGTTCCTCCTCCATTCCCGGGTTTCGGCACCACTATAGTAAAGTCAGATATTGATCTTGTTACCAGCAGGAAGGAGGCGGAGAACCGACGAAACTTCAAAGATATTTATTAATAAAAGGGATGGCAGCTCCTCACGGAGACTGCCGTCTAAACCAAAACAAACAGAACATAACTGTGTCCAGGCCTGGACCTCTCTCAGCTTCCTCTGCCATCATTCCTCCTTTTATAGTCCAGAGCTCCTTCCGTGGGATTCGAGGCTCTCTGCCCCGCTCCCTCGCCACAACACGTTTTCAAACACTACTTTGTTTTACCAATGTAAGCTAAACCACAAGGACATTTAATCATATAGATCACATTTTTTTGTATTGCAGGAAATAATACCTATCTTCAACGCCTTACCTGAATAAGGAAGACTAAAGGACATTTAGTTGTAAAACTGCACTGTGCGCATTGACCACATCTATAATTTCCTTCAGGAACTGAAAAAGGATTGTCAGAATGTTCAGAAACTTAATCCGCTCCCATTCACATTAGTCACAAGTTAGGGACTTGTTTAAAAACAATTCATGGAGGATCTTTACAACAATGTCTCAATGTCTCTGGGCGATATTTGCTTAAACATATATTGGCCACTTTAAGCTCACACGCACCTTAGACAGTGCTCAGTTTGCCATAATTGAGCCAAAACTGTGTCAGATTCATTTTAAGACAACTGGGCCACATTTGTTTAAACGTGTGGCCCAGATTTGGTTTGGATCTTGATAGGTCTTTGTCGTTTGTGCCATATATTGGCCACAATTGGCCCACATTTGATTGGCACTATTTAGCCCTTTTTCACTATTTACCACATGGGCCACTTTAGGGTGATATTCGAATTACACATTGCTTTTATTACCAGATCTTTGCCAAAAGTGGCCCACATGTGATTTTGATTGTGTTTTGTATGATCTGAAATATCTGCAGTCTGGTGTGTGCAGTGAGGATAAAGAAGTCCACAGCAGCATCTTGGAAATGCTGTAGTGCAGGGGTGCCCAAACTCAGTCCTGGAGCACAGGTGTCCTGCAGAGTTTAGCTTTAACCAACTTAACTCTGCAGGACACCGGCCATTCAGGACAGAGTTTGGGCACTCTTGTCCTGTTCATTGTCCTCATCTGTGCCAGATGTTGCTGTGGTCTCTTCATCATCGGTATCTCAGGCATGGACAGCCTTGTATCCCTGTCCAGTTCCAGTCTGACTGTAGCAGTTAGGAGTTAGGGACAGGCGATGTCTCTCTGATCATCTGCAGAACTGACCCAGCTGTGTGGAGATGCAGCAGAACATGGGGTTCTGTCTGTAAATACATGTCTGTTAGAAAAAAGCTTTGTGTCATGTGTTGTTGACTTATATTCTACTAGTCTATTCACCCCAGCCCTGGTACTGAGGGGCATCCCCAGGTGGAAATACAAAGAAAAGAACATAATTAGTATAGCTGCTGTTCCTAATGTATTTCACTGCAAACATGCCTTTCTTACCTAGCTTGTTTTACCTATTCAGGAAATACAGAAATAACATGTTAAAATCAAGTGAGTTTCCCCCCATAACAAGCCAAACAATCTGCCAATGGTGCAAACAAAATCCTATGTCGAAAGGAAAAGCATGATTATTTTGCTTACCCCATTGGAAAACCACACCACTTCCTAAAACAAGACCGTACCCCTGCCTGTCCAGAAAATGCCCCCTGGTCCACAAGTTAATATATATTTGGACCAGAAACAAGACAAAAAACTCAAGATAAATAAAAGCACTTTTTCAGTGTTAAACAAGAGATACTAATGTCAATGTGAAAATGCTTTTGAAAAGATGCATATTCAAATTCAGATTACTAATCATAGTACAGAAACTGCCCTAATGAATATAATCAATGATTTACTCTTAGCTGCTGACTGAGGCTGTATTTCTACTGGTCAAAAGTATTAGGAACCCAAACTTAACAAAACCTAGACTGTGTAACAGTGTTCAGTCATCTTTCCCTGAATCTCTCTCTCACTTTTTCACACTGAACATCTAGTGGCTCTGCAATATGAAATAGACTTGTTAAATAATCTATGTGTATTAATTATGCAGTCATTAAATGTATGTCCCCATGGTACATCCTAAAAGCAAATATTGTTATAAAAGTATATAGCCTGTAAATTTAGTTTCACTTGGCCTAGAATTGACCTGAAGGCTCCTGCTCTGACTCAAATGCTGAACTGTCCACCACCTCTAGTTCAGCAGCAGAAGCATTTCCAGCAGTAGTGCTGCTGCTACTTCCATTCCTTACTACAAAATACTCTAAAACAGTGTGCCAATTTGTTATTTTCTAAGAAGCTTGTTAAAAGCTTATTTTAAATTATTCATTATAATAATCACAGTAATGGTTATTATTATTATAATATTTATTTATTTATAAAAAATGTTTACACAAATATATTTTTATACATTAAAAGCTTTTACAAAGTGGACTTAGTAGGCAATAGTTAGCGAGATTTGCGTTTTAGGTTAATTTTACTTGTATCATAAAAAGCTTTTAGAAGTTTTCTGTACACACACTATTCTACTATTCCACTACTCCATATATAAAAAAATTTTTGTTTGTTTTCTACATAAAAACCTTCGCCCACTAAGACCTGCAGCACTCTCTATACTATTTACTATTATTTTACCTATTATTTTTATTTCATTTATATATACAGACATGCTACATGTAGCCTACTGTTATATACTAAACAAGACAAATTGTTGCACATTCACTAATTATATAATATAATAATTTTTTATTATCTACTGTAAGTCAATTTAGATGAAAACACCCCCCTGCCAAATGATTATGTAAATGTTCTTTATGTAATTATGACCAACCTGCTCCCATGCTCATGAACATAGTTGTGATTTTGCAGCATTTTTCTGCATCTATGGCTTTTCTTCTTTTTTATGTGCTCCCTCTCTGCTCCTCTTTTCCATTTACGTTCCATGTTTTTGCACAACTGACTCAGTTACAGCAGATATCATAAAAGTCCTATGGAAATATTCGATTAGGCAGTAAGACGCTGGCACTGGGCATCTGCAAGCAGCCTATCGCATGTTGAGGTGATGTAATTGACTGCATGGCGGCAGGCCAGATTGACCATCAGCCCACCAGGAATGTCCCTGTGGCCAGTCCACCTTTGCACTGCTTATATAATAAGGTAGTAATCTGTTACATTATCACTTTGGTTGATAACTCAACCCAAAATCAGAAAAGTTTGGGACAGTATGGAAAACGCAAATAAAAAAGAAAGTACTGGTTTCCAAATTTACTTTCACTTGTATTTCATTGCAGACAATATGAACACAAACTATTTCATGTATTGTCTGGTCAACTTCATTTCATTTGTAAATATACATCCTTTACATCCTTTCCTGTCATTTAGAACTGCAACACATTCCAAAAAAACTTGGAACAGGAGCAATTTAGGGCTATTCAGGTAAATTGGTTAAATGATGATGTGATTTGAAAGGTGATGTCAACAGGTAATTGTAATTATGATTTGGTACAAAAGCAGAATCCAAGAAATGTATAGTCCTTTAGGAGCAAAGATAGGCTGATAAATAAAGGAAATTCAGTACATGGGCTCAGGACCTGAAACCTTTGTCTAGTAACACAATACGTAGTTATATTCACAAATGCCATTTAAAACTGCACTGTGCCAAAAGGAAGCCCTATGTTAACAGTGTCCAGAAGCGCCTGGGATGGACCATCACACGAGAAATCGTGTACTGTGGTCAGATGAATCAATATTTCAGGATTTTTTTGGGAGAAATGGACGCCATGTGATCTGGACCAAAGTAGAAAGGGATCATCCAGACTGTTACCAGCAACAAGTCCAAAAGCCAGGGTCTGTCATGGTATGGGGTTGTGTCAGTGCCCTTGGCAAAGGTAACTTGCACTTCTGTAATGGCACCATTAATGCTGAAAAGTACATAGAGATTTTAGAGCACAATATGCTACCTTCTTTTCCAGGGATGCCCACCCATATTTCAACAAGACAAAGCAAAACCACATTCTGCACACATTACAAAGTCCTGGCTGCGGAGGAAGAGGATATAGGTGAATTGGGTAAACTAAATTGGCCGTAGTGTATGAGTGTGTATGGGTGTCTCCCAGTGATGGGTTGCAGCTGGAAGGGCATCCGCTGCGTAAAACATATGCTGGATAATTTGGCGGTTCATTCCGCTGTGGCGACCCCAGATTAATAAAGGGTCTAAGCCGAAAAGAAAATGATTGAATGAATGATTTAAATGCATCCATCAGGTAATTTAAAATGTACAGATTGTATTCATGTTGATTTTATGTAATTAAAAATAACATTTGCACCATTTTACAAATGTTAAGTCTGAATGTACCTGATATTTAATATTTTACTCCTCCTACATGACATGCAAGTGTAATCACAGAAATAAATACTTCATTTTGAAATGTCACACCAACATTTATTTTATTCGAGTTATCTCTAAATGTACATTTTAATGAGTTTTTACAATATTTGGCCAGGCACATGTTAAAAACAAATTTGATTTCTAAATAATCTGACAAATTATTTAAAAATTGTTAAAAACTGTTTTATTACACTAAACTAGGTGTTTTAAATTTTATTTCACATTCAGCTGCTGCTGCTCTCTTTTTTGTTTCTGGGTTTGAGGGTCAATGTTTGCAAACATACATGACCAACCAATGGTGGCGTACAACAAGGCATAGAAAACATTTTCATCAGTGTCCTCCAAAATATCCACAACCTATTTATTTTATAGATAAATTTATTAATTTAGCACCTCCTGACCTTTTCGCCACTTTACATCATTACAGTTCCTCCGAGTCACCTCCAATTGTTACTAATAATAGTACCAAATTGTCATGAAAATTGTTACCTCTCCCATGTAAAATTTTAATTCTTTTAAAAGTTTTTCTCAAGAGCTGCTTCAACACATTTCTAAACTTAATAGTATTAATGACTGAATTCTAATAACTAAATTAAAATTAAATAACTTTTATCTTTGCCATGATGACAGTACATAATATTTCACCAGTTATTTTGCAAGACACTAGTATTCAGTATAAAGTGACATTTAAAGGCTTAACTTAGTTAACTACGCAAGTAAGATTTATTAGGCAAGTTATTGGATAACAGTGGTTTGTTCTGTAGACAATCGAGAAAAAAAATATTTAAGAGGGCTAATAATATTGACCTTAACTGTTTAAGCATTTTAAAAACTGCTTTTATTCTATCCAAACTAAAAGAAATAAAACTTTCTCAAAAATAAAAAATATAGATACAAAATACTGTGACCATTTCCTTGCTCTGTTAAACATCACTTGGGAAATATTCAAAAAAAAAAAAAAAAAAGAATTGCAGGAGGGTGGCACAGTGGCTGCACAGTTGCCTCACAGCAAGATGATTGCTGGTTCGAGTCCTGGATGGACCAGAGGCCTTCCTGTGTGGAGTTTGCATGGGTTTCCTGGGTGCTCCAGTTTTCCAGACAGTCCAAAGACTTGTTTTATAGATGATTTGGAGAAACTAAATTGGCCGTAGTGTATGAGTGTGCGTGCGAATGAGAGAGTGTCCATAATAGGAGAATAGAAACATGGATTAACATTTTAAAAAATCATTCATGTTAAGCAGCATAATTATTTTATCCTATAGGTTTACAGTGCTATTGTGGATTAAGCTCCACTTTCTCAATAAATAAATAAATAATGCAACACTATAAACACAAATAGTTCCAAATAGTGAATTAACTTATATAGCATTTTTAATCAGCATCATCAACAAATGACATTTGACTAAATTGGCCCCCAACAGAAAGACGTGTAATAGGAGTCAAATGGTGTAACCAGTTACACTGCTTGACATTTCAACTTAAAATCAATTTTGACAGGAATTATCAAAATCTATACCTATACCTATGTAAGCACATGGCCTTGGTGGGAATATTTCAAATGTAATTTATAAAGATAACACTTTTTTTTATAACAATGATCAATTATCAATGTATTCTTGGGGTCTTACCATTTGACATGCATACCTAAGAATAGCTGACCATACCTTAAAAAGGTCAAAGTATCTCACATTTTAAAGAGAGTTAATAACCTTTGCACGCAGCAATTAGTCTTATCAAGGGTCCTTCTCTGTGAAACAGTTTCCTGTCTCACGGTCTTCTGCACGATATAAAAAAAATGGCTCAATAAATGATGGTTACACCAGCTTGACACTTCAGGAATTTGAGGTGACAGACATAATTCCCAAATTAATTATAATATTTAGAACAATTGTGGTACATTTACCTTTATTTACTATTAAATAGGTCTAATGTAATATTATGCCAAACTAGCCGATATCATGTTTCATTGAGAATTTCACCTTTTTTAAACAAGATAAACTATTTGGTACCAATTTTTTTGGTTACACCACATTGAAATTCTTGCAGTAATCTCCTAAAAATGATCTTAAAATGAAATAAAACCCCAAAAATTTGACTTGGTCCTCAAAAAGGAGAATGTAAAAAAAGTAATTTGCTTATTCATTTTCAAACTGTACAGAAAAGGTGAACCAAGCAAATCTCTTTCTCTCTTGTATTTTGTATTACTGTATTTATACTATAGTATTTGCCTTGGTTTGGAATTTATGATGTTAATGTGAGGTAATGAAGTTATGAGAAATGCAGGCAGTTCTGTGGACTGGTGTTTATTCAGCTTTATTTGCATAATAATGCCATAAAACTGTTGTGTAAATACAATATCACACTTGTAGTGCTGCAATATACAGCCATATGTAAGTGATACTAGATAGATAGATGGATAGATAGATAGATAGATAGATTTTACTTCTTATTTTTTACTTCTGTAATTATGTTGGTGAAAGTAGCACAAAAGTAATACAGAATCATGCAATGCATTCTGAGACAGTAATATTGTAAGGTAAGGGATTAATTTTAAATAACATTTACAAATAATGTGTAATGCATTACAATTTGGAAGTAACTTGCACAACACTGATTATGGATAGGTGGCTGATATCTTTGAGGTTTACAACAATCTAGAAAGCTGAGCAGCGCTCAATTTTATCCGTTGGAGGTTTTCGCCCAACATTGAGTCTAGGTTTAAATGAATGCTCTGATATCAATTTATTTATTTCATTCTGCTTATAGGTTGCCAGTTTATGGGGGAGCCAAGGTCCTTTAGGTTGATGTACTGCTCCTTGAAAATATTTGATACATGCCCGACTTATTAAATACATAACCTCTGTGATATTTAGCAAGACACAAACTCCAGACACCACCAGCATGAAGACAGTAAAAATGGTCTTCTCTGTAGGACGAGACACAAAACAGTCTACTGTATTTGGACACGGATAGGAGTCACATTTCACAAGACGAACCATAGTGACATCTGGATAGATTAAGTAGAAAATGTACAAGAAAACCACCTCAAAAATTATGCGAAATATGATGCTTATCATGTAAGTCCACCATAGTGCACCAACAATCTTGAACTTCTGGGTTTTTATGCTCTCAAAATCTTTTTCACTTCCCTGACCAGATATCTTGAGGACCTTTTTCTCAATGTGTCGCCGATGTGCGACATGCATGGTGACCAGTAGGGCTGGTGTGGATACCAGAATGAGCTGCAAAACCCATAGGCGTATATGTGAGATTGGGAAGAATTGGTCATAACATACGCTGTTGCAGCCGGGTTGCTGAGTATTGCAGGTAAAGCCTGACTTCTCGTCTCCCCACACGCTCTCAGCTGCCACTACTAGCACCAAGATACGGAAGATGAAGATGACTGACAGCCAGATGCGTCCAATGCCTGTTGAATGCCTGTTCACACCACTGATCACAGCATAAAAGGATGCCCAATTCATGATTGATTCGAGGGCTAAAGAAAAGAAAATGTGAAGCATAATGACTGATCTTTTCTTGGCTGCTTCAAGTCACAAACTATGCATTATGTATTACCATACAGTATATAATAACAATACATAAATATATTAACATGTGTCTTTTTCTCTCCAGAATCCTGCAATTCTTCTCATGGAATCCTGTTGATTCCTGTAGCCCAGGGGTCACCAATCTCGGTCCTGGAGGTCCGGTGTCCTGCTGAGTTTAGCTCCAACTTGCCTCAACACACCTGCCTGGATGTTTCAAGTATACATAGTAAGACCTTGATTAGCTTGTTCAGGTGTGTTTGATTAGGGTTGGAGCTAAAATCTGCAGGACACCGGCCCTCCAGAAACGAATTTGGTGACCCCTGCTGTAGCCTTTTATGTTGAATTTAAAATACATTTGTTGTGCTTCCCATAATATCCACATGGTGGTGCATGGAACAACATACTGTATCGAGAGGCCAGACCAAATTGATTCTAAACATTTCAATTAATCCAACATTTCAGTTAATCTAATTGTTAAATATACTTATAGATTTGTGAATTACATTTAAAACTATATTATTTTATACATATTTTATTTCATAATATTCTACACAAATATTTGATAGCCTATGGTATTAGGCTTGCGTATGCCTACAGACATTAAAAAAAGTGTAAAGCTAAATGTGCTTTAAATTATGTTCATAATAATAAAATGAATTTTTTTTTTAATTGCTTAAAAATGTATTATAAAATGTTTAGTAAATCTAAAATGCCGCAGATGCCTGGGCTTTGAACTGAAAAAGGCAATTATTTCCTCATTGTCCTAAAAGTTTGAATTCCATGGATAATAGCGACAGGTTGTTGTGGAGGACTGTGGATATCAATGACCTAAAACGTGTCTTCATCCAGATGTGTTGCTGTATCAGCCTAGTCTGACCGAACTAATGTTAGATGTTTTTTTGTGTGTGTGGACATCATTGCTATCAAACACATATACTGCAAGATAGAGGGAAATCAAATTCATGCACACTCAGGCAAAGTAACGGCTCAATAATTAACGCAGATGTTAGACATTATTTTATTACACTATTTTAATCTTTTAATATTTTATGACACATTAATGTTTAGAATTAGATTGAACACATGGAATAACAATAACTTAAATGGGTGGGCCTATTCAGAAAGTGAGCGGGCCTGTGTCTGCCAGGCCTGTCTGCTGGCTACGCCCCTGGAAGGCATATAGCCATTACACAAATACCTTTTACATAGACTACATGAATAACAGGAATAATTTAATTTACAAAACATATTCTTCAGGGTGTAATGGATTTCAGAGAGTGTGAAAATAGTGATTTGACCGCTAGTTCAAGTCTTGTTCCAAACAGATTCAAGGATTTGCGATTTAGAGAACAAATTCTCAGCAGTTTTGAAATGAATGAAAATAGGAAAAACGCAAAAATACATATATATTTTTTTCTGTGTCCAACTTACAAATCATTATGCAATTGGTGGTTGTAAAGGGCTAGGATGGGTTAAGCCGCGGTCACACTAGAGTTTGAGCATGCAAAATTCTGTCGCACAGCACTGCGAAAAGGAGCGGGATTAACCAAGATGATTAGACATTAAAAAAAGTGAGCGATTGCTCCATATTTTACATTTCTGTACAGAGAGGTCATGTTTTGATTTTCTATTGGTCTCACGCAGTCATCTGATGCGATTTCGCAGGTCAGAGTTCACGATGCTTGAACTTTGCAATGCAGCAACATGCAAAACTTGTCGCATGACCTTGCGTTCCGGTCGGTCGCATTCGCATGCGTATGAATGGAAGTCTATGCGGCAAAAAGTGCAATTCGAGCCTCGGCTGGGTCAGTTGGCATTTCTGTGTGGAGTTTGCATGTTCTCCCCGTGTTCACGTGGGTTTCCTCCGGGTGCTCCGGTTTCCCCCACAAGTCCAAAGACATGCACTATAGGTGAACTGGGTAAGCTAAATTGTACGTAGTGTATGTGTGTGAATAGGAGTGTATGGGTGTTTCCCAGTGATGGGTTGTGGCTGGAAGGGCATCCGCTGTATAAAACATATGCTGGATAAGTTGGCAGTTCATTCCGCTGTGTCAACCCCAAATTAATAAAGGGACTAAGCTGAAAAGAAAATGAATGAATGAATGAAACTAAAAAAAATTTATTTCTATAAAAACATCTTTGAAGTAAAATGAATACGATGAAAATACATGCATAATGGATCGAAGAATCAACATAATAAACATCATTATAATACAGATAATATAACAATAATAACATTTAACAACTTCATACACAGAGTACTAAAACTGTTTGCTTATGTTTGTTGCTGATTAGCAAATGTCAAGGGATGCTAAAACTATTTTCAATCCTTTAATTTTTTGTGAAATACATATAATAAACTAATACATTTTCTTAAACACCTTGTGTATGACAACTTAGTAAATAGGTAAAGCTACTGTTTATGCTAATTAAATATTTCATATTTAAAAAATTTTTTTATTGTATGTCAGGCTTGACATTTCGCCTCTGCCTTGCTTGGTTGTGTTTGGAGTGTCTCTTTAGTGATTCGTCCATCAACAGTGATGTTTGTATTACGCTGAACTGAAACTGTTATAATTAATCTAGAACTTCACTAGAATTCTACCACTACTCTGCCTGATATGCTGTAATGTTTACACAATTTGAAAAGTTATGTTTTTTATTCACTACTGTTCATAATAAATGAAACAAGAAGTTAATTTCATCCTGTTTTGTAAAAGCAGACAAGCATGTCTTAAAACAGCTGCCCTTGCCTCTGTTTCCTGGATCAACCTCTTGGTCTGATGAACACCATTATGTGTCCTTTAGGATGTAAACATACATCTTTCAAATAACTGACTGCTACTGACTACTGATACTGTGTACAGAGAAAAAGACGTCTATGACATAAATTGACTAAGACATGAATTATTATCTGTGACAGGTATATTTGAATATTTTTATTTTACTCTATAAGTGTGACAGGTATATTTTAAGTGAAATCAATGAACATGAAGCAGAAAAAACATCAAGCTTCACATGTTCAGAGGTGTAAAAAATTTTTACTCAAGTGAAAGAACAAACATTATATGCAAATTGCATTTAATTAAAGGTATAATCATTTGACCAGAAACATACTCGAGAAAAAGTCAAAAGTACCAGATTTAAATTGTCCTTGAGTATCAAAACAGTAAAAGTAACAGGAAGAATTAATCTAGCGATTCTTGTTTAAACTTTAAATACCCTCACAATGCAATGTGAATGGACCGCATTCATTGCTTTATCCTGATTTAGAACTGTCTGTGTTTAATTGTACTTAACTATCAAACTACAAGCACAACTTAAACCATTATGCAACATGCACAAAGTTGTAAAACCTATGAATTAATTTTAGCAGAAGCTAATTTTCAAGAGTCAAGTTAGCACTTTTGGTGAGTGCAAATACGAAAAAGTCAATATTTCCTTGTTTAGTGGGTGCTTTTTAGGAAATTTTCTTACTGAAGACAAGGCATGCAATTTGTAGTAGCCAGTTTGGAATCAGCTGAAATAATCGCTGATCATTATTTCTCCGAAAAAGTGCATTGATATTTAATATTATTTGATATTTGATATTTAATACGGATGTGACCAGATCTCGGGCTTCGAGATCTCGTGAGACTAAATCGCGATGAGATTACTTCAATCTGGTAATCAACTATCCCTTCAAAAAACAAGAAATCTCAGAAACGCAGGTTTTCTCTGTGCTTTCTTTTACTTCACGTGCTTGCGCATCTCAATGATGTCACACACTCAGATTACAATTTAACCATGGTCTGTCACATCCTCACATCCTGCTGACCATATATAACATATTGTAACATTTTGCCTTTTTTTTTTTTTTTACAATTTATACACTGTAGTATGTACACTGTATGCAAGGAACAACGTTACATTACAACTTGTGCACAACAGCGTAACACTGTATACTCAAAATTGCACTTCAGTGTCTTAAGAACAATTAAACATGTTTAAACTAATTCTCTCAAATGTGTTGGTCTCTTAACTATTCTGCCACTTCTAGTTATCACAACGCTGTTGCTGGTGTCTGAATAGTGTGTGCGTGTTATGCGTGACTCTGGTATTGCCTTTGAATGTTCCTCATCTGGATGATTAGTCTGAGCAAGCTTGACAGTTGTGTTCCATGTGTCTGCTCTCTGTGGTCCTCCAGGCACAGTCCTGAGATGTTTCCGATTTCTCCGTACAATAGTTCCATTTTCCAGCTTGACAGTGTATGATCGGTTATTGGTCATTGTTTCCAGCTTAGCCGGTGTCCAGTGTGCTCTAAGTTTTGTGTCCAGCTGAACTCTTACTTGTTCTTCCTCCTGCAGAGGTCTAAGATCTTTCACTCCTCTGTTGCAGTAGTAAGCTTGTTTGCGTTGGTTGACTTCTACAGTGTGCTCTGTGTTTACAACACCTGGCTGTAGGAGGCTGTCCTGTGTCAGCAGTAATGTTTTAATTCTTCTGCTCATGAGTCTTTGGGCAGGACTGGCATTGAATCCTTGAGATGGAGTGTTCCTGTGCTCTAGGTATGCATAGTTAGGTATGGATCAGCTTTTGCTCTCTTAGCTTTTCCTATGACATGTTTGGCCATCTTAACTGCAGACTCGGCTTTGCCATTGCTTTGCGGATATGCTGGAGATGACATCACATGCCTGAATTCCCAAGCTATGCTGAACTGTTTGAATTCCTGAGAGATGTACTGTGGCCCGTTATCAGAGATAACTGTGTCTGGGATCCTGTGTCATGCAAAATGGGCCTTTAGCTTGTGTATCACTGTGCTTGAGCTGGTATCAGGGAGGTAATCAATTTCCCAGAAGTTGGAGAAATAGTCAATTGTAATGAGATATGCTCTGTTGTTGAATGCCTCATCGGAATGTCATGTGTGCACATTGTCTCTTTCTGCTGTCGCACATCCACAGTTCTGCAAACAGCACACTTCCCACACACTGTAAAGACTCTCGCTTTGGTCAGATCGGGGAGAACATCATCTATAGTGGGCAAGGGAAAATGTTGACGTCTCAGAGCTTTATTTAGTGGTCTTGGATCAATACAAATTCTGAGTTTTCTAGATGGTCTCTTCACCCCCACCATGCTGTTAATCTAATCTATGCTCTGTTCCACCTGAGTTATAATGCCTCTCTCTACAAGCTTCCCAGCTCCTCTTTTAGATGTTTCATTAGTGCCACAGGTACCTTTCGCTTTGGAAGTGTCACCGATTTCACTGCAGGATTCACCTCCAGGGTATATACTCCTTCCAGGCGCCCATTTCCTTCAAATACGTCAGCATACTCCCTATGCATCCCACTCTGGTTCCTTTTCTCTGCGTCTTTCTGTAGTAACAATATCATCAGTTGCCATAATATCTTCATGCTGTATTCTTACTAGATCCATTGCTTGCACTGCCTTGCTTCCCAGCAGGGGCACTGAAGAGGTGTCCTCCACTACAATAAACTCCAGCCGTACAGTTTTCTGTTTCTCGGGTACATGACCAGAATCTGTTCAGTCTTTTCCATCACTGTGTCAGGGTTTAACTGCTGAATGGGGATTACGTTACAACTGGCTCTGCAGTCTAGTTGAAATTTTACTAGTCTTTTCCTATCAACATGGTTGCAAACAGTTGTTTTTCCTGTTTGTCCTCCCTCTTTTGCAAACTAAGACTTAGGATTTCCTGAAACGCTTCCTCTTCTATTTCTGCTACACTGTGTATTCCTTTTCTCTTAATCTCTTTTGTTTTGCATGTGGTAGCAAAATAGTTCAGCTTGCCACATTTTCTACATTGCTTTCCATACGCTGAGCAACTCAGTTTTTTCCACTCATGCTGTTTTCCACAGAATTTACACTTAGATGTAGGAGTTTGTTTGGCACCCTGACCTTGTTTAATTCTCTGTACTGTGTGCACTTCTTCAGCTTTCTGTCCCTCGATGGTCATCACATTCTCTTTTGACAGTTCTGATGCTCTACAAATCCTTATGCATTTCTCAAGTGTCAGGTCTGACTCTCTTAATAGACGTTCTCTCACTTGTGAGTTCAGTATGCAGCATACAATTCGGTCTCTAATCAGAGAATCCAAATTGCATGTGTCTGCCAGCAGTTTGAAGTCAGTATTATACTTATAAATTACTTCGCCTGAGTTCTGATTTCTGTAGAATTTTTTTTTACCTTTCCACTGTTTCATTCAGTGCCGGATTGCTGTGGTTTCTGAACGCAGTTAACAGCCATTCCAACGTCAGTTCACCGTCAGCCGGGCGGGCAGCGCCTAGCGTCTTACTCAGTTCTCTCCCGGTATCTCCAATTAGATACTGGAAATCGTTTACCTTCTGTAAAGCAATAAATCAATGAAAACTCCTCTTTTTTGTAAAAGCAATAAATCAATGACAACTCCTCTTCCCATGCGTTTCAAGCTTTTGGTATATTCGTCGCATTCCAGTCAAAATTCGCTGGCGGTTTCAATCCGAAAGCACCCTCCATGACTGGCACTCGTCTCTCTTAATTGCTTTCTCCGTAGCGATTTACCACAGTCTTTCACTTTTCTTATTGGTAATTTAGCGCTGCCACCATTTTTTAAGCTTAGTTCACTCTGGCAATCAACTATCCCTCCAAAAAACAAGGAATCTCAGAAACGCAGGTTTTCTCTGTGCTTTCCTTCACTTCACGTGCTTGCGCATCTCAATGATGTCACACACTCAAATTACAATTTAACCATACATGGTCTGTCACATCCTCACATCCTGTTGACCATATATAGCATATTGTAAAAGTAAGCTTTTAACATTAATTAAACATGTAATTGTCACACCCTCCGCACATTCCCTCATGATCACCAGAGTTCTAATCACCCACACCTGCAATCACCCACTCCCTATAAATACTCACCTCATTCAGTAACTCACCGGCTAGAATCAACGTTGGATGGTCTCCATTTCTTGGATCTTCTCCCTGTTCTCTCCTGTGCTCCTTTGAGGCTTGCTTTATGTACCTGTGGATGCAAACAACCGATTAAGGGAAGTGACTTTTGTTACGTTGGTGATTGCAATGAACTTGAACTTACCTCTTGAACCAATGTGTGAGAAAGCCTTCAACCCGTTGCACCGCTCACCTGTTTACCCACTGTTTGTGCATGCTCCACAATAAATACTCACAAAGTAATCCCTGCCTTCTCTCCTTTGTGTGTGTGGCCGTGACAGGATTCCAGCCCAGCAAACACTCCCTGTTACCCCATGGAAGCTAACACTTTTGCTTCCAGAATCTCTCCGGATCCATTTGCTGTGATGGCGAACGATTTCTGGCAAGCCCTTCCTTCCGCACCCCTGGGTGCCAACGTTAACCCCCCTTGGATCTCGAATACACCTCTCTCTCGTCCGATGAGCTACTCTGGCGAACCCAGAACCTGCACTGGTTTTCTCCTACAATGCTCCCTCTACATAGAGACAAATGCTCAACAATTCCCGAATAAAGTTTCTAAAATAGCCTTCATGATTTTTCTCCTCACAGGAAGAGCACTCCAGTGGGGGGACACACTCTGGAATACCAACAGTCCAGTGAAGTCATCTCATCAAGCCTTTGTCAGCCACTTTAAAGAGGTGTTCGGTGTGGCGCTTACCCCCCTTTCAGTACATGACGAATTAATCACACTCAGTCAAGGTAACACCACCATCCACGATTACACTTTACGCTTCAGAGCACTCGCCGCCAGCAGCGGTTAGAATCAAGTTGCGCTCCTAGCGGCCTACCGCAAAGGACTAAAGCCTCAAATCCGCAAGCAAATGGTTATTTACGATGACAGCGCAAATCTTGAGACTTTTATTAAAAAGGCCACAAATGTTTCCCAACATCTTTCTGCCTGCTCCACCTCCTTGTCCGCTGCCAATATATCCCCTTACAGAAATCCTTCACCTCCTCCAATCGTTGACGAACCGATGATCACGGATTACTACCATCTTGAAGCTTCAGAACATCAACGACGGATCCGGAACTGACTATGCATTTATTGTGGGGAAGCCTCCCACCTCATCTCAGCCTGTCCTGTTCATCCGCCTTGTCCAATGGTGAGTGCATTCTTACACCAACCGTTTCCAACATACCCCATATCAAAGCTTCAATAACCGTTAATTCCCGCTCTCTCCCCATACATGTCTTGGTGGACTCTGGAGCGGCAGGAAATTTCATCTCTTCCCATTTCATCCCCAAGCATCACGTAGCCACTGTAAACAGCGAAACCCGGTATCAGATTACCACCATCCAGAACTCACCATTGGGAGATTGCAAGATATCCCTAAGGACCACAGAGGTTACTCTTCTCACTACTCCGACCCATACAGAAAAACTTGTTCTACTGGTCCTCCCACAGGCAAACGTGGACGTTATTCTGGGTAGACCCTGACTCGTGCAACATCAACCCACCATCGACTGGAGCACAGGGGAAATCCTAGCATGGAGTGCCACGTGCAACAGCCACATTCACCAACTCTCTATAACCAATTCCACACCTACCCAAAAGTCTCTCTCCATCCACACCACCACCACTGAAAGCCCGACCACTGACTCCTTAATCACCATCCCGACTACCTATCACTCCTTCCTCGATGTGTTCAGTAAAGAACGAGCCACTCAACTACCCCCTCACCGGCCCTGCGACTGTAATATCGACCTGCTGCCAGATGCCAAATTACCGCACGGAAGGATCTACCCACTTTCCCGTCCTGAGCACGGGGCCATGGAAGAATACGTCCAGGAAGCTCTACGCCAGGGGCTCATCAGACCCTCGACGTCACCTGCCGCATCTAGTTTCTTTTTTTTTTCCAAGAAGGATGGAGGACTGCGGCTGTGCATAGATTACAGAGTGTTAAATGACGTGACGGTGAAGTTCGCCTATCCATTACCACTCGTACCAGCCACCTTAGAAGAGCTTCATGAAGCACTGGTGTTTAACAAACTGGACCTTCGCAGCGCTTATAATTTGATCCGTATACGAGAAGGTGATGAGTGGAAAACTGCCTTTATCACCCCTACTGGCCACTATGAGTACCAGGTGATGCCCTATGGCCTAGCGAACAGTCCCTCAATCTTCCAAAACTTCATGAACGAAATCTTCCGGGACCTCCTCCACCATTTCGTCATTGTCTACATCGACGATATCCTAATTTACTCCCGTAACGTGACAGACCACCAGACTCATGTGCACCAAGTCCTCCAGCGCTTGAGAAAACACAGACTCTATCTCAAAGCGGAGAAATGTGAATTCCATCGAACCACCATATCCTTTCTCAGGTACGTGATCTCGGCTGAAGGGGCCGAATGGAGACCGGTAAAGTGGATGCCGTGGCCAAGTGGGAGGAACCCCAGACTGTCAATGAACTACAAAGGTTCCTTGGTTCCGCTAACTTTTACCGCCGATTTATTAAGAATTACAGTCTCCTCTCTGCCCCTTTAACCTCCCTCCTTAAAGGCGGATGATGAACCCTCTTCTGGAACTCCGATGCTCATCAAGCCTTTCACGTGCTCAAAAAGAAGTTCACCTCGGCACCCATCCTGAAACACCCCGATCCTACACAACCATTTGTAGTGGAAGTTGATGCGGCGGATGTGGGAGTTGGTGCCATCCTCTCCCAATGGTCTGGTGAACCCCGAGCTCTCCATCCTTGTGCGTACTATTCAAGAAAGTTAAGTCCAGCGGAGCAGAATTATGGGATCGGTGATCAGCGAACTGCTGGCCATCAAACTTGCTCTCGAGGAGTGGCGGCACTGGCTCAAAGGAGCCCATTTTCCCTTCACCGTCATTACTGAATGCCCAACGTCTTAATGCCCGTCAAGCCCGCTGGTCATTATTCTTCGCTCGTTTCAACTTCCACATAACCTACCAACCGGGTCATTAAAAACTGCGAAGCCGACGCCCTTTCCCAGATGTACTCACCGAACTCAATTAGTGATACTCCCGAACCCATTCTACCTCCGTCGATCTTTCTGGCACCTATACTATGGCAAGTGGATGAAGAAATCCGTGCCACCACACTCGAGGAGCCAGCACTACCTGAACTTCCCAAGGGCCTCACCTACGTGCCTACCAGTCACTGTCTCTCTCTCTTGGATAGTGCACACACGTCTCTCGGCTCAGGACACCCTGGCAGCAGGTGAACCCTCTAGCTCCTCCAAAACAAGTATTGGTGGCCGAAAATGGCCAAAGACGTTTCTCAGTATGTCCGGGGGTGTTCAGTCTGTGCCATCACCACTACTCCTCGCCGACTGCCCGAAGTAAACACCTCGGAGTGGACTTCGCCACAGACTTGCCTCCCTCAAAAGGTTACACTACTTTTCTTGTTGTGGTTGATCGCTTTTCTAAAGCCTGCAAACTTATCCCTCTCAAAAGTTTTTTTTAATTGTTTTTTAAAAACCATTTTAAGGTCAATATTATTAGCCCCCTTAAGCAATATATATACTTTTTTTTTTTTCAATTGTCTACAGAACAAACCACTGTTATACAATGACTTGCCTAATTACCCTAACATGCCTAATTAACCTAACTAACCTAGTTAAGCCTTTAAATCGAACTTTAAACTGAATACTAGTATTTTGAAAAATATCTAGTAAAATATTATGTTCTGTCATCATAGCAAAGATATAAGAAATTAGTTATCAGAATTTAGTTATTAAAACTATTATGTTTAGAAATGTGTTAAAAAAAAACATCTTCTCTCCGTTAAACAGAAATTGGGGAAAAAATATACAGTGGGGCTAATAATTCAGGAGTGCTAATATTTCTGATTTCAATAGTCCAATCAATCAAAAAGTGTAAAAACAACTACAAAGCAATTATACTTAAGATATGTAATTACGTTTTAAGTATATGACAATGAACAAATAACTAGACCTTTCTGTCTATATAAGTCTAAGTATCCTTTAGTTAAATTTTAAGTTCTGTGAAGTACCTAAATTAAATTTCAGAGATGTACACAGGCAGTAGTACTGTATATATTTTCTTTTTGTAGCTTAAGAGATGTATATTAATAGCAGACTTAAGGGGTTGATGTACAGGGGTTGAACAATGAAACGGAAATGCCTGGTTTTAGACCACAATAATTCATTATACAATACAGCATCAATTTGTCTTGGGAATGACAGATACAAATCCTGCCAGTGGCTTGAGGGATTTTGAGCCATTTTTAATGCAGAATAGTGGCCAGGTCACTGACTTGCTCCACCAAATCACTCAAAAGTAGCTCAATAATATTTAAAGCTGTTGACTGTGCAGGCCATGGGAGATGTTCAACTTCACTTTCATGTTCATCAAACCACTCTGTCACCAAACTTGCTGTGTGTATTGGTACATTATCATCCTGATACATGGCACTGCCTTCAGGATACAATGTTTGAAATATTGGGTACACATGGTCCTTCAGAATGGTCCAGTAGTCCTTGACAGTGACGCACCAATGACACGGCCTTGGGCCTAGGGAGTGGCATGATTTTGCAGTCCAAACAATCCACCCCCATGCTTCACTCTAGGCATGCAACTGTCTGGGTGGTACGTTTCTTTGGGGTGTTACTCTCTCAGATGTGGGAAAGACAGTAAAGGTGGACTCATCAGAGAACAATACAAGTTTCACATTGTCCACAGCCCAAGATTTTCACTGCTGGCATCGTTTGGCATTGGCATGAGTGACCAAAGGTATGACTATAGCAGCCCAGCTATCTATATTGACCAGCAAACAGTTTTAGTGGAAACAGGAGAGTTAAGGTGCACATTTAATTCTGCAGTGAGCTGGGTAGCTGTGGTTTTATGTCTTTTTGAATACAATCCGAGTTACAATCAGGACATCCCTGACTGCTCTTAAGCCGCAGTCACACTACACTTTGTAGTGACTCATAGACTTCCATTCATACGCATGCGAATGTGACAGACCAGAAACGCAAGCTCATGCAACAGGTTTCGCATGTCACTGTGTTCTAAAGTTTAAGCTTGGTGAATTCTGACCTGCAAAATTGCATCACGTGATTGTGTGAGACCAATAGAAGATCAAAACATGAGAAGATCACGGGACTGATCATGACACGAAGATGATGATCACTGACAGATGGCTGCGGGGAATAAACAGTTAACAATAAAAAAATGTTTTAGAATGTGTCTCATTGTCAATTTATATGATACTTAATAATTTGGCTCCAGGGCTGTAGGGGAGAGCGGGGAAAAAAGTACCATTTTTCATAATATTTCATTTTAAAAGATAATGTTTTTAGCAGAAAATATTGTTGCTGTGGTAAAAATTTGCGCAAGAGTGGTCTATCAAAAATAGGTGTTATTTTGTATCAATGTAGAACAACTCCAATATAATTTCACTATAAACAAAAGTTGCACATTGTTACTTTTGACCCCATCAGCAGGGACGAAAGTAACACACGGGTGGGTTAAAAGTAACACAACAATATTTCCTAGATTTACTGACTTAATTTTGTTTATTTTAACTATATCTGACTTTGACCTTGTCAGTGTTAACTGCAAACATATTTTGTCCTTTATTTTTGCAAAAAATATTAAGCTGCATTATAATTTTAAATTTCAGTTTCGTCAAATGTTTCAAAAGCAATCCAACAATGTTAAATGTTAAAATTTTCTAAAATTTTTGAGTATGTTTTTGTATTATTGGCAATATGCATTAATTTTATAAAACTCAATCTGAACACTGCAAAGTCTAATGTGAAAGTGAAAATTAAGGTATGGCTACTATCAGTGGGACATAAATAACTTTCATCCCCACAGGAACTCTTGCCATTTAAACCTGATTTACTTTTAAACTGAAAAACTCAGAGATTGCAAACTTAAGGAAACTTGTGTTATTGCACTAAATAACCTGTAGATTGATCATTAGACACATGAAAAGAGAAACACAACTTATGAAAAGAAAAAAGAACCGCTTCAATAATTTACTTTCTGCACCTAAAAACTTAAATTTGGAACTAACTGCAGAACACGGTCCTGAAATCAGGTGATATTTGGCAGCTCCATCAAGGGCTGCATGTAGAATGTGCTGTTATAGCCTGGAAAGCAAATGTTGTCAGGGCTTCGAGAAAATATTCGTCCCATGTTACTTTGTCCCCGCTCTCCCCTATATACTGCGTGCATGCATTACATGTGGCGGCGTATGCTGTATACCGCTATATCGTGCTAATAAGCATTCAGATTTACCGCGGGAGAAATTTTCTCACTGCGACAGCCCTAGTGTATTGTAGTATAATATATCCTATAGTTATCGTATAGTTGTAGAAATGTATGTGGTGTTACTGTAGCAACTATAGGCTCATCAGATTAATTCCGTTATAAGATTAATTCACTATAGTATGGTTCAAAAATACTATAGTATTTGCTATAAATTACTATAATTGTGGGAATAGAGGCCAAATATTAGAAAGCTAGTTTTTTCACCGGCCCAAATGATTTTAAGTCTGTAATTCCTATCCTTTGGTGTAGTGTGTCATTAGGATAAATCAGTTCACTTGGCTATTAATTGTAATAATGCAGTGTGATTTTTGCTTGCAAAAGGAGTTCAACAGCAGCCGATCTGATAATTCAGAAGAACTGAAGAACATCAAGGCACTTCAAGAAACCTGCCTGCAAAGCTTCAGTACTGGGAACTGGAAAATTATAGATGCATGTAAAAATGCTGTAAAAGTGAGGTTGCTTTCAAAAATAAATGAATACATTTTCTTTATCAGTGACCTCATATTAACTAAAATAAGTCAACATTTGGTTGGCATTATTAATCATCTTTTTTATTATTATTATTTGTTGTGTCTATCTTTCACAAAATGAGGATGCACCACAAAGTTTTGTTTAAAAGGCTTTAGATTGAATAACTGATTAATTGATTGATATATTATATTATCATATTATATAACATATTATATAACCATTATTATTATTAATAATATGTAATTATTATTAATAGATTGGCTGGGTTAAAGCAGTTTACTGGATTTAAGACAAGGCTATAAATAATATCCAGTTCTAAGAAAACCCAACATTTATGGCTTAATCTAAAACAAAAACTAAAACACATCTACGATACGTAATACACACACAGACAAATGAAAGTTTGCTCAATGTTAATTGACTGATGGCGGCCATGTTTTTATTGATTTTTTTTTTTTTTAGATATGCCAGTGTCCTCATGTCATGCCACGTTGGACAGAGAATCTGGATGGCACATTTTATGTTGATTGGACAAACGCCCAACCAAAAATTATGGCTGACACATAAACACATCCACAATGGACATATTGTTGACACATGTCCAAAAAAAAAGAATATTATATCAATAATAGAAATTATTCATGCTTTTACACATTTTGTGTCACATGTAGATTCATTCATTCATTCATTTTCTTTTCGGCTTAGTCCCTTTATTAATCTGGGGTCGCCACAGCGGAATGAACCGCTAACTTATCCAGCATATGTTTTACGCAGCGGATGCCCTTCAGTCACTTGTAGATATTTGAAGTAAATAATAGATAGCAAAATGTTTACTAGACTTTTTGTTAAAATTTATATACATAATAATCAGCTTTGAGTATAATTATTATAATTTCATAAGTGAAAAAATAACTTAAATGGTAAGATTGGACAAAGTTTGATTTTAAACGCAAAAACAGTGTTTTTACCGTATAGAAGGTCCGTCAGTAACCAATAAGTAAGTGTTTTTTTGCTGCCATCTTGTGGCTATAATGATAATTTCAAACAAATGAACCATGAAGTGCTTGCATAACTGAGGTTTTGAGATTTCTTTTACAATTTGCAGGCTTACACCAGGTCAAAAATATTGAAATATGAATATAAGAATAAGAATATGATCATGGTAAAACTGTGTTAATGCAAAAGTGCAACCTTTTTGATTATTATTTATCTGGGCATTCTAGAGATTTGTAAAATACAAAAAAAAAAAACTATGACTAGTTTATAAGAATATCTATTTTAGTATAATATAAATTATTTAATGAACAATTTGCATGACAGAAGATGACTTTGGGAAAAGCTGTCCAGAATCTACCTGGAGTATTTGTTAAAAGCTCTGTAAAATAAGCATTATTATACAATTTGCTACTTGCATATTGTAGTAGTTATTATTATTACTCGTTACACACTATATTTTGTTATTGTCTCTATTCTAATATATAATAAGTTCATTCATTCATTTTCTTTTTGGCTTAGTCCCTTTATTAATCTGGGGTCGGAATGAACCGCCAACTTATCCAGCATATGTTTTACGCAGCGGATGCCTTTCCAGCTGGGAAACATCCACGCACACTCATTCACACACATACACTACGGACAATTTAGCCTACCCAATTCACCTATACTGCATGTGTTTGGACTGTGGGGGAAACTGGAGCACCCGGAGGAAACCCACGTGAACCTGGGGAGAACATGCAAACACACAGAAATGCCAACTGACCCAGCTAAGGCTCGAACCAGCGACCTTCTTGCTGTGAGGCGATTGTGCTACCCACTGCGCCACCGTGATGCCCTATATAATAAGTATCTGCCTATAAAATTTTATAATTTTGTTGTAATTCCACTACTATTATAATATTAGTATTATGGATACTCTAATTATAGTCTTATACATGGGTACACACCTACTATTGCATATTATATTTGCTATTATTAATCTTTTCAAATATAATGTATAATTTTATTCTATATTATTGTATAAAATTTGTACAATTATAATAACTTTTTTTATTCACTGTTATATAGATAGGCTACTGCTGTACATTATTGTTTGCTATTGTTTACTGTCACATCTCTCTTTAAGAGGAAAGATCTTGAGCAACTGTACCACTCCACAGGGTGCATGGAAACAAAAATAGCAAAACTGTAAGATTAAAGAGGATTCCAGCACTACTTGTGATAAAGGAGACACATGTATTGATAATACATCTCTCTTTATGGCATAAAATATTTATGATACATTTCAGCTTTCTTACTTTTAAGTAACTGAAGTTTTTCACACCATAAAATGAGAAGTTATTGAATATAAGCATTATTGTATTTTGTATCTGAGAAAACAGAAGCTCCGCCAT